>OY982583.1:4537022-4734973 GCA_963859945.1 Euplagia quadripunctaria
AGGTCGCACAGCGCTAATTACCTACAGTTATATTCACCTAGAAGTTGCATCTCTTTCTATCGCGTAACTCTTATCTGTTCTGACGACGGCGCGACGTTATTGTTGTCTTTTTTTTTTTAAATTAATTAATCTGTAGATTTCATTACCAGTCAGTTATATGCCTATTACTCTATTTTTATTTTTAACTGTTTTTTCTTGCCTATTTATATGTATGTATTTATGTAAATGATATGATAAGTATGTAGGTATACCGTAAATATTAATTAAATTTGTATCTGTATGTATTAGATAATATAATTTATCATGTTTTCGTTATATGCCAACGATTACTACTAGTTCGTTAAAATCGTTCTAGTCCATCCTAAGATTGCCTGGAAGAGATTGGGAGAGGGAGAGACATTTTATTTTTGCTTTAAGCATGAGGCCCTTTGTATATTTTCAAAGCTACACTTATTATGTATCATATTTTCTCTAAAACTTACTATACAAATAAAGTTATCTATCTATCTATATAGACTAGTCTTTTCCCGTAGTTTTACCCGCGCTTATGGTCACTGCTGCGCTCCCAAGGGTAGTAACGTGGTGTTACATAGCCTTACTCGAAAAATACTGTGTCCAACACAAAAATATTTTATCGAATTCGACCTGTATTTTCAGAGATTAGCGCGTTAACAAACAGACAAACTCATTAGCTTTATAACATTAGTAAACTTTAATAAAATGAAATAGCAACTTTTTGTTTTATGAGATAGGGGCAAACGAGCAGACAGGTCAACTGATGGTAAATGACTACCCCCGCCAATGAGCAAGAGTCGCAAGTGCGTTGCCAGCCTTTAATGTGGGAGTAAGGGAAGTTGGGAGTAGGGGAAGAGGGAAGGGTTAGGGCCTCCGGTAACCTCACTCACTCGGCGAAAAGCAATAGAAACATTGCTTTACTGCCGGTTTTCTGTGAGGTCGTCATCACGTCGTTATCACTCCGGTCGAGCCGGCCCATACCTGCCGAAGCTTAGCTCTCCAGCTACTTAATTATGGTATATTATTCTGTTACAGATGATTTTTCTGAAAACGAAGTTGAATTAGACAGAGAAGGAGACACATCGGGCAAGTATTTTTTTCTGATTCGTTTTTTGAAATATGAATATGCTTGTGTGTAGTTCAGGCATCGATTTTAATCGATTATCGCTTGGTAATGTGAGCTTCGCCACCGACCTGGAGAGCTACACATTGTGACACCTTCTTATGTGTATATAGTATAGGAGTATCTGCTCATCAGACTATGTCGGATGAAAGCAAGCAGACATGGTAATAATCTGATATCTAAAATTTTTAACCGACTTCAAAAAAGGAGGAGGTTCTCAATTCGACTGTATGTTTTTTTTTCTGTTTGTTACCTCAGAACTTTCGACTGGGTGAACCGATTTTGATGATTATTTTTTATTTGAAAGCTGGTGCTTCCCGTGTGGTCCCATTTCAATTTGGTTCAATCTGACAATGGCATCCATGACAAAACCATATATAAGTCTTTTATGGAATAGTTTTTTTTGTTGAAGTCGGTTTTTTTAAAGACTTATTTGGAACGAACTTATTACTTATTATCGCTAGGTACTGTTGTCTCTTTTTATCTTAAGCTCACTAGCCAGGATCACAAACAGTTCCCAACCCGTCTTACAATAGTTAATAAACAACATTCTTTTGCACAACATCTTCATTAAAAACTCAATAATGTTGAATTAATTTTATACATAGAAATAAAGCAACGAGTCCACCCTGTATATGGACGAAACATAAACCCACCAAACATGGCGGCACTCGAGAGAAGAGATCGAGCCTTAAAAAAGAAGTTCCAAGCTTACGATGAAGATTTGACGCCTCTGCCCATAGATGATTACAGGTACGTAAATTGTTTTTAAACTTGCGTGACTTGTATGCTTAATATTAAATAAAATTTAGAAAATTTAAAATTGACTGTGACGTTGATTTGGTATATGCAATAATCTATACTAATATTATAAAGCTGAAAAGTTTGTTTGTTTTAACGCGTTAATCTCAGGAACTACTGGTTCGAATTGAAAAAAAATCTTTTAGTGTTGGGTAGCCCAATTATCGAGGAAGGCTATAGGCTATATAACATTGCGCTACAACCAATAGGAGCGGAGCATCAATGAAAAATGTTGCAAAAACGGGGAAAATTTACAAACGTGGACGAACTTGCACGGGTCAGCTAATAGCTTATATAGGTCACGGTCATAGCTATTATAATAATAATAATAATAAAGTTTCGGTAGCTTGGTCCCTGTACCCGATACCGGTGGGACACTATTTTTTATATTTTTAAATATATTTTTTTTTATATAATAATGTATTTAAAAATGTAATTTATATGTATTTAAATGTTAATAAAGAGAATAATAATAATAATAATAATACTTTATTGCAGGCCTTTGTTACATAAAGTATTATTATTATTATAACGAACTCGTAATAGGGTTCAGAGCTGTAACCCTATCACGAGTTTCCATATATCGAAACGAATGCAATGTTTCTGAAACGTCAATACTAAAATTCACTGCTTAACTTTTTAATAGAAGTTGGCCAATTCCACATCCGCTTTGAATTGAAATTGAAGTTACAATTGAATACCCATACCTATCGACAAAAAACTGTCAGTCGTAGGACTGCACGGCAGAAATGAAAACATAACTTACATATCTATATACATTTACTTACACACACAATCAACAAGAAACGATTCGTTTTGCTTACGGACGGTAAAATTTTCGTTGAAAATTAAACGAAATTTTACCGTCCGTAAGCAAAACGAATCGTTTCTTGTTTATTGGAACGCGGCATATATGTATCTAAGGGTGAAGGTCACGCGAGTTCCGTGCTTTTTCCCCATACCAAAAGTGCCCAACGTGCCTAAAGAAGTTTACACACACATCGGTATAAGTATACGTATCTGAGCGTGACGGTTAGCGAGTTCAGTACTTGTTCCCAATAGCAAAAAATGGATGTCATATTTTTCACGCCCCGGCTTCGCACGTATAGTAGAGACATTTCAAAAATCATCATCATATTTCAACCAATTTACACAAAACGTTAACAAATTGTACACCTAAACCTACCACATGAATCACTCTATCTATTGGTGAAAACCGCATGAGTAGTTTTTCAGTTTATCGCGAACAGACAGACAGACAGACGTGGTGGGGGACTTTATTTTATAATACGTAATGATTAGCATCCCAAGAAACCGAGATATTTTTAATGTCACTTTTATTTTTAAAATTTGCGAAGGCTATTTCAAAATGTACTTCCAAACTCGCAAACCCTAATCGTGCTACCCAAAAATAAAATTACACATTCTCCATTGCCAAATCCGGGCCGACACAGTAACCACGTTCTTCCTCACTTCAGTGTCCTCGACCTACGAACTTCTAACCGTGCCAATACCAAAAACCTTGTAACAATTCGTCCTACATACTCGCAACGTTGTCCCGTAACCCACAATCAGTGACCTTGAGACCTACATTCGCGAGCGCGGCACCATATCGCGACCTCTAAACTCGTTGAATGACCTTGACCTGACGCCGGTGACCTTTCAAGTAATATAGGTTAGGAAACGGGAGCAGATTGGCTGACGTCATTATAGATTTTGGAAATGTAGGTTAGCTTAAGGCAAAGAGTATTAATCTTTTAATAAGTTTCTTGACATATCATATTCTAAAAAAACATTATTAGAGAGGTTTTGCAGCCAATGTGAATAATAATAATCTATATAAATAAATTAAATTGAAGTGTCTGTTTGTAATATCATAATAACAACTTTCTACTCAATGCATCTGGATGTTTACACGGTATTTTTATAAAAAAATCAATTTTGAAATTTTTTGTCTGTGTCTGGTTGTTCCGGCTAATCTCCGGAACGGGTAGAACGATTTCCACGGGACTTTCACTGGCAGCTGATATTATAAGGAGTATCTTAGTCTACTTTTATTTTGAAAAAAGAATTATGGTACCGCGTAAAAAACATAAATGTGTACCCGTAAGCGAAGCGCGACGAGCACAACTAGGTCCACATATCATTCATCTCTCACCCCAAAGTGGCGCTCCTATAAATTCAAAACCTCAGTTTTTCTATGTTGTTCGCCGTAAAAAGAATTTGATGACTTTTTTTTTTAGTCGTCAAAAAAAATATTTTGGACATCCCCTACTTGAGGGCTTTTGCAGATAAAAATTTTAGGTAGTTAAAATGTGGTCCGCCGTTTTTTTTGATAAAAATGTGAATCCAAATGTAATGAAAATGTTGTTTTATTGCGTCCCCGATCTATTGATTTCGGTGCCTGGTGCGGCCGCACCGCCCTAGGGCCGCCCCTGCTTGAAATACACAACTGTTTACTGTCCCTAATAAAATAAAATAATTATTATCATGTGCAAGAGAACGCTCACCACTTAAAGCTCTCGTACTTATTGTGGTGACAACAAACCATTTGCGCAGTCAGCAACATTGCATTAAGTTGTGAAGCCATAGTAACACGAAAATTCGAAATTTAAAAGCATACTCACTTTTCCGCGCAAAATATCAAATCCAAGGTAATCGAAAGTCCAAAGTGAGCAACACTCTAACCTCAATACTAGATTAGGTGACATCGCGACCTCCTTTCAACTCAAACTGTATCAGAGTATTGCGTTGTGTATTACTTTCGAATTTCGAATGCAGTTCGAAAACGAAAACGTGGGTGTCGCTAAAGCGGTTTTTACCTACTTGTAAAGGAACGGGACTAGATGTAGATCTGATTTTTTTTTTTACTGTCCGCCAAGGAGTCCAAAAACACGTCACATGTTAGGTATTTCATACTTATTACTTTGTGACAACCTCTTTCCGTATAAACTGATGAAAAATATTAATTTATTAAATGTGTACAAAGCTCAATAAAACTCAATTTGTTCGCCTAAAAATATGTAAAGACATAATATTACTTCTTTTAACTGGCAAGAAAAAACCTGATAAGATATGCTTGAACCTGTATGCCTAAAAAAACAATAATTGCTTTTTTGGTGAAATTATTAAAAATTTTTAAATGCGTAATGAAAACGATATTTTTAAGACAGACGCAATAAAAATTAATCAAAATTCAATTCTGCCGCTGTAACACATCTTGACATTGTTGCCAAAATTTTCCTTTTTTTGTGTCAAATGTCATATAGGGAGAGATTGAACAGATATCCATGCTTAATTTTTTAATCGATCTGGTCCGACCGACTACAAAAATATGCATCTCTTTATTGTATTATTATTATGTGCTTGTGGTGCTAAAGAACATGTATAGTATACCAATCACTTATATAGTTAGTAAAGTATACAGCCATGAGTACATGAGAGTAGCCAAGACAATGTATAAAACAGAAAACTCGTGAAAATTTAAAAGCTTTTGTATCTACACTGTTCTAAGACATGACACCAACTTCATCCCAATACATTCGAGCTTTTGTAATATACATTTATTTTCTAGAAACGAAAGTGAAAGGGACAGAAACGCTTCTGCTTTTAACCCACGTGACGTGTACAATCTACGTCACACTATAAAATTGAAAGTGAACTCTCACTTTCGTATACTCGCTTTCAATTGACAGCTGTTTCTCGTACAGCGTCATAATGACGTATCATACGTCAAAGTTACGTGTCATACGTCAGAGTGACGTTTCCTACGTCACAGCAACGCTTTCTCAAATACTCTCGATTTCGTTCTTGCGCCAAACTTTCGCGTATGAGAACGGTCTAAATGGATGACACATTACTTTACATTTTTTATTTGATTTTTATCGGAAGTATGGTTAACGCCATTCATGCAGTCTGCAGTGTGTGACGCACATTAAGATTCCATTACATTTAATTAATAATAATAATATTTTATTAATTAAACATACATACGTACCTTATGAAATATATATATGAAGGGGTAGGGATAAACGTATTAAACATCAACATTTTGCCCACTATAATTTGGTCCGTTTGCATTGCTTTTCGCCGAGTGAGTGAGGTTACCGGAGGTCCTAAATCTGCCCCTCTGGAAGAGGAGGAGATTTAGGACTATCCCGCCTACTCTTACTTTAAAGGCCGGCAACGCACTTGTGACTCTTTGAGTTGCAGGTGCCCATGGGCGGCGGTAGTCATTTACCATCAGGTGACCCGTCTGCTCGTTTACCTAAAATAACATAAAAAAGGATTTAAATACTGCAGTGAAAATTCATAAAAAAATATAATATTTTTTTAGAGAGAAAATCATCTCAACACTTGAAGAATCTAGAGTAGCAGTGATAAAGGGTGCGGCAGGCTGCGGCAAATCCACGCGCGCGCCCGCGGCAATACTGCGGCATTGTGGTGCGAAAACGACGGCCATCGTTTCTGAACCGAGGCGGGTAGCGGCGATAGGGTTAGCTGAGAGAGTCGCTAGCGAATTGGGGGAAGAGGTAAAACCATTGGCGACCTTTTTAGCAAGCTTTCAACTGCAATGTCATGGCATGATTCCCACCCAGGACAAATAACTAACATTCTTTTTTTTTTTCATCATTAGTGATATCACAATGAGCAAACAGAACATTTTACCGAAACTAAATCAATAAATATACCATACGGCCAAAAATTGCAATGTAATCAATCAAACAACATTTAAACATTTAATGCAATCACCTGGTTTTGACGGCCCCGAACATTTAAGGTCATTCACCGTACCGCACAAAAAGAATACCTGTTTGTAAGGTGTACATTGCGTAGCGCCAAATGAAACTAATGACTATAAATCCTTGCATTTTTATGATGAACTGACTTTTATATTGTGATAAGTATAAACCGAAAAAGGTTTTTGTAAGTTTTTAGCTGTATAATAATATTAATATTATTTATTACTACTTAGTAACAACTGAATAAGTAAGTGAAGAAAAGAGTTGAGGTAAACTATGTACTATGTGTGTCACCACTAATTGTGCCCATGTTTATCTTAGGCGATGTTTACCGCTTGCCGTCAGACTTGCTGTGTGCCTAATACCAACTTAATATTTACAAAGATTCTTCTGTGGTTCAGGTGGGACTCACAGTGGGTTATCAAGTCAGACTCCATGCCAAGCCACCGAAGCCTCCCTGTGGTTCAATACTGTACTGCACTTCTGGTGTTTTGTTAAGAAGATTGCAGACAAATCCCGGTGAGTTTATAGTGAGTAGTAGTAGTCTCTGACGCTGTACATGTAAATATAAGAAACTCGTCAATTTTTTTTTAAATATGTGACACTCGGACACATTTTCCATACATTTTCGATCAGGGTGACGTGATCATTTTTTACCCATCTCAAAAAGTGCCGAAAGGAGTTTTCACTTCAAAAATACTCTCCCATACATCGATGTACGACAAAGTCAACTTGCCAATCGCAAAATAAAAGTTTCTAATCACAAAAAAAAAACATTTTTTGACGTGATAACGATCGATGAACGAAATCGATGAACGCCAGCTGCATGCACGAAAAAGCATGACTCATTGTCACGTTCCGCCTGAGCCGAGCGTGCAAGCGAGAGCACGGAACAAGCGATAGAGAGGCACGATCGGCCTAAGCGTTCGGCTGGTGACGCATCTTGACGTTATCACATAAAATTATCGTCCGTAAACACAGACCGTACAGACAATCAATTTTTTTTATGTGATACAACAACAATTAACGACTTTCAGATTATTTCTTTTACTTGTGCTATACTACACTTTGCTTCTTACCAAATTTTATGATTGTAGGTCAAAGGAAAGTATCTATAGGTTTTGATTTACCTGCGAAATGTTCAAATTTGTTAAAATCTAATGGCTTAATGGGCGTATCTTTTGATTAAGTTGACTTAGAAGCTTGATTTTTAACAGCTTCAAGGGACCGCCGACACAAGTATTTGGTATTAATTTCAATTAGATGCGTCCACGGGTTCCTGAGAAAAAAGGTCTTGACAGACAGATAGACGGACAACAGAGTGGTCCCATAAAGGTTCCTTTTTTTTCTTTTGAGGAACGGAACCTATTTTTAAACATCATTTACTTTATCAGTAAAAACACTTCCCATTTGTTTCAGGACTGGAAGGCTGCTCCCACGTCATCATAGACGAGGCTCACGAGCGTGACGTCAACACTGACGTCACACTGCTACTGCTGAAAAAAGCACTGAACATCAATCCAGAATTAAAGATAGTTATTATGAGTGCTACTCTAGACACGGGAGTGTTTACAAGGTGCGTTGATTTTTTTTTTTGTATGGTATGGGTGGCAAACGAGCAGACGGGTAAATGACTACTAATGAGAGGGAAGGGTTAGGGCCTCCGGTAACCTCACTCACGCGGCGAAATGCAATGAAAGTATTGCTTCACTGCCGGTTTTCTTTGAGGCCGTGGTATCGAGCGGAGTCAAACCGGCCCATACGTGCCGAAGCATGGCTCTCCCACGTAATTACTGACGTGATTACTTTACTTTTAAATTTACCGCAACATTGAGGGGTCGCGTGCTATTCTCGGTCAGTGCAAATATTTGTATGCATGAATATGGCTGTTTACATTGGTCTGGGTGTTTCTATGTAATAAATGTAATGTGTATGTATGTACATAAAAATGTTTGTATTTTAGTGAGTTTTTCTGTGCCCTTGAACCCTTAGTACAACAAAGTTACTGTCAATTACTTCACTGTTTGTCAAGTTTTTATTATTTATAAAGTACTACCTGCGCATCGCGGTTTTACCCGCGTAAGTCCCGATACCGTAGGAATATCGGGATAAAATAAGCCTATGTGTTAATCCAGGTCTCCAGCTATTTACATACCAAGTTTCATCGCAACGGGTTCAGTAGTTTTTGCGTGAAAGAGTAACAAACATATATACATCCTCACAAACTGTCACGTTTATAATATAAGTAAGACAGATACATTCGAAACAAGCATACCCCTTCCTGTCGGTAACTTGCGAGTCTTCAAACCTATAACTCTCTCCCTCTCCCTCTCCCTCTCCCTCTCCCTCTCCCTCTCCCTCTCCCTCTCCCTCTCCCTCTCCCTCTCCCTCTCCCTCTCCCTCTCCCTCTCCCTCTCCCTCTCCCTCTCCCTCTCCCTCTCCCTCTCCCTCTCCCTCTCCCTCTCCCTCTCCCTCTCCCTCTCCCTCTCCCTCTCCCTGTCCCTCTACCTCTCCCTCTCTCTCCCTCTCTCTCTCCCTCTCTCTCTCTCCCTCTCTCCCTCTCTCCCTCTCTCCCTCTCTCCCTCTCTCCCTCTCTCCCTCTCTCCCCACTTTGTCTCTCTATCTATCTCCCCTAGAAACTCTAGCTACTTGCCTTACTATCGACAATTTTGATAATGATGATTTTCAATCCTTTGGATCAAATTACAAAAGATATCTATCTCCTATCAGTGGCGAATCCACTAAGCTTTCTAAAACCACGTCAAACTATATAAAAACTTAAAAAACGAACAATTGCGTCCAATAAATTCTAAACTCCCTTGTAGTTTTAAGTTTCAGTAGCCTATAGAAAGTCAAATTTATGAAATAAAAATAATTTCATCTAATTAAACAATAATTATAGGACACACTCGAGGTTATTGTTCTTTCCAACCAAAAAAAATGTAGTCAGTAAATTTTTAACCATCAGCAATATTTTTGTTTTCGCCCAAAAGGCAGGCTGCTAGATCCGCCCCTGTCTCCTATACCCGAATTATCTCGTGGTTACTTGGTAATACGGGGAACATGGACTAAACTGGCATGAAGCATTTACTCAGTGATCTGTGATATAAACTGAGTAACAAATATGAATTTATCTGACTTAAGTCTTTTTTTTTTTAATTTTTTTAAGATAGGCTTTTTTATACCTAGGATCACGTTCACAGAATAAAAATATGACCCTGAAACTCACAACACATACTCTTCACCCTCTTTCTCTTACTCTTAGCAATAATTGTGACAAATTTAAAAAAAAAATATCAGGTATGTCATTTGAGAACACCGTATAAAAAATATATAAGAATTCTCCCAATGTCTGCTTTTTGTTTCAGATACTTTGACCAATGCCCAGTAATAGATGTGCCAGGGCAAACGTTTCCAGTAGAAATATCACACTTGGAAGAAATTCAGAAGAAATATGCTCTTAAATTATCAAACACCCTCGAAAATTGTCAGAAACAAGATGGACGACCACATATCAACTGTCAAGAGGTACATTGAAAATGTGACACATTTTCTTTTACTTACATCCTTTATCCTAAGAGTCATATATGTATACATATGTATAAACAAATAGAGCAAGAGGTCATAACGAATTTTGAGAAGGTACTTTAGGCCGTTAGATATTTTGAGCAGTAAAACTTGAATCCCATTCAAGTATGGAATGGAAAGTCTGGCTGACCAGATCGGCACTCAATCCTACTGCGCATGGTGCATATCCTGCAAAATATTTCTGCCAAAAAAGGTATTTTAGGTCGAATGCGACTTTAAGAAATAAAAAGTAGACGTATTAATTAACATAAAAATAAAAGAGCCACACATTTTCATTTGTCTAAAATAAGGGCCAGACTATCCTGAACTTGTATTAAAAAAGTGCCAAAAAAAGGTATTTTAGGTCTAATGAAACTTAAATAAACAGAAAGTAAATGTATTATTTAACTTCATAATAAAAGTGCTAGACATTTTACTTTGTCTGAAATTAGTACCAGACGACCCCGAACATGTGTTAAAAAAATTCACAAAAAAGGTATTTTAGTTATATATAGAGATACATCTCTGAAGAGGTAGGCAGAGCCGTAATACTCGCATTTTATCCTACTAATATTATAAACGTGAAAGTTTGTAAGAATGTATGGATGTTTGTTACTCTTTCACGCCAAAACTACTGAACAGATTGAGATGAAACTTGGTATGTAGATAGCTGGAGACCTGGATTAACGCATAGGCTGCTTTTTATCCCGATATTCATACGGGAGCGGGACTTACGTGGGTGAAACCGCGGGGCGCTGCTAGTCAACTATAATTTTGGTCTACCCACCCAGTGTTGCCGTGGTAATCGAGATAGCAGTACCTATGCAAGAAAAGGCTTCTTACTGCAAGCATAATGCCTTCATCCGGACATTTTGAGAATGAAAGATGGTAAAATCGGGAGTATATTGAAATTCAATTATACATACATACAGACAATACATAAGGTTGGTATTGTCTGTATGTGTGTGTATTTATATGTTTATTTTTAACACTTTAGAAGTTGGTTCTAAATGAAAGGTGGTACTGTCCTTTATACTGTTTATTCACAACACACAGAGATGTAATACCGACAATATTGAGCCGCGCTCTATATGACAATTGGCTTTTTATAACCGATGCGACCACTAACAATATTTACTAAACTATAATTCTTTAAAAAAACTATAATTCTTTAAAAAAACTGCAACTCTCTTACACCAAAAACTACCCATTATTTCCTGTCGTCTTTGTCCATCCAAAAGTTGCCTGTAAGAAATTGCTTTTAGCGTTAAGGCTTAGGTTATATTGTTTCTTTGATTTCCTTGTAATTTAATCGTAATTGGTATACAATAAAGTTTACTTCTGAATTTGACTAGTCGTTAAATATATTAATACTAAATATGTCCTTCGCTCATGTTAATGTACATTTCGTCAGGCCAGACGACAGTCTAAATTTTTTTTTATCCTTTATATAAGTATTTTTTTCTGAATAATAGTTACTCTATATCCTATGCTGTCCCTTGATAACGTGTATGCAAAATTTTATGATGATCGGTTAAAGCCTCATTCCATAATCAAAAAACGATTCGTTTTGCTTACGGACGGTAAAACTTTTATTGAAAATTCAACAAAATTTTACCGTCCGTAAGCAAAACGAATCGTTTCTTGATTATAGGGACGCGGCATAAGTAGTTAAGGCGTGAAAGCGTATCAAACAAACAAACTTACATTCGGATTAATAATATAATGGGACATAAAGTGGGCGGGGAGGGAGGCAAGTTGCGGGTGTGATGGGGTTGAAATGTGCCGCTAGCGGCGAGAGCGACGGCGCTGTGTGACATCTTCTATATGAACTATAACTTTACAACCTGCGCACGCTGCGTCGCCGTGACAAAACTCAATGTTTAGATTAGCGCTCTCTAGTGGAGCTATACCATATAATAATAAGTATATATCAAGCTACAGTAGTATCGCGCAGAATCCACAGATGGCGTAAAAATATTTTTTTGAATATAAGAAACTCGGCTCCGTCTTACGAATTTTCGATCATGGTCACGTGTCCTGACGCGAGTTTAACATTTTTTACCCATCCCATAAAAGTGCACAACAAAAAGGAAAGCACTGTGTAATATTATTTGAATATTATTATTTTGTAGATAGCTGATGTAATAAAAGCAGTTGACAAGAATGAAAAAGAAGGAGCAATATTGGTGTTCCTCCCTGGATGGTCCGAGATCAAACAAACCAAGCAGCTGTTAGATGAACACTATGCCCAATCCTGTACACATATGATATTGCCTGTACATTCTAGGTGTGTATAAGAATTTTCTACATACTGACACGTCAATTTGACTGGCCTGTTGGTCTAGTGGTTAGTGACCCTGACTGCTGAGACACAGGTCGTGGGTTCGTTTCCCACCCAGGACAAATTATTGTGTGATGAGCATGGTCATTTGTTCTGTGTCTGGGTGTAATTTATCTATAATATGTATGAATTTAGAAATATATAAGTATGTTTATCAGCAGTCTGGTTACCATAGAACAGGCTCTGCCTAGTTTGGGATCAGGCGGCCGTGTGTGAGGTGTGTGAAGTTATTATTAATGGATGCGGCTCCGGTTGCATCCATGGTCTCTTTGACAGATGACAGACACAGATATGCAGTAACAGTGCCAACTTGTATTGGAATGTTTTACCATAGTGTCTATGGTAAGGTATTCCAAGCGTCCATTCCAATTAAGCGTCTATGGCATAGACGCTTAAAATGAGGAATGACTTCTTTATTTATTCATTCATTTGCGAATATGGATACATTTGCAGATCTTAAAAGATAATACAATTTTCTGTACTTTTACCATTAGGCATGCAACGCGATAACAAAATAATTAATTAAGAAATTTGTAAAACTTACATTAAAATTATGATAAAATTAAATTAAAAATAAATAAATAAATAATACACACATTACTAGTGTTCTTGTTAACCCCTCCAGCTAAGCTAAGTGCTTGTGTTAGGAGTGGGTTCACGTCGGTCAAAAAAATAAACTATAATATTAATATCATGTCAAAAGTGTGAATATTTTAGGGAAACAATAATTGGTATTCAGTCATTCAAAATATAAGTGTTATGTCGTATGATAATAAAACGTCAACAATAAAATAACAATGTCATAAAGGAACAACAATTCAGTGTGATACGAATGCTAGATAGAATTGATTGATGAAGTATTCTCGAAGAGAGTAGTAACATTTAGCTATAAGCAGTTTTTTGAGACGCCTTTGACCTTTGAAAAGTAGTGGATTTTCAGATTTTTTTTATATAATATGGTAGCTTATTGTAAGCATGAGGTGCTATACAAAAAAGCTTTTGTAAATCTCTGCCATAGTTTTCCCAAATTACTAAAACGTGTAGTCTTCAAAAACGTCATTGAATGTTTTTTAAACGTTGTATCGCGGGTACGATGCCTCTCATCACTGACTGTACTAAAGTCAACATCTTCAGTGGGAGCTCTTAATCAAGCAGCAGTTGACAATCACCATAGTTGTAAAAAAATAATTCTTTAAAAAAAACCGACTTCAACAAAAAAAACTATTCCATAAAAGACTTATATATGGTTTTCTCATGGATGCCATTGTCTGAACTGGACTAAATTGAAATGGGACCACACGGGAAGCACCAGCTTTCAAATAAAAAAGAATCATCAAAATCGATTCACCCAGTCGAAAGTTCTGAGGTAAGAAACATAAAACAATCGAATTGAGAACCTCCTCCTTGTTTGAAGTCGGTTAAAAATTGTTATAAAACAAAATTACACATTGGAATCTAAGTCAGTGTTATACCAAAAACAACAGAGTAAAATCACTGATTAAGATTCCACGGTGGATAAATTGGCAAAAATAAAACAGTTCAGTTCACCTTTGTTTGTTAAACAGTTTTTTTTTTTCGTTATGCTATAGGACGACCGAGGGACGAGTGTTATTAATAAAAAAAACAAGATTTTTTAAAACTTTGTATAATAAGTATGTGTGTTCAACACGAATCTTGGAAGCTAAATTAGAACCACTTCTCGAGTTCCGATTGGGCTCAAATTTTGTGTACTTATGTATCTTCGCTGACAATCCAATAATATTGTACCATGGAGATGTTCTCATGATGGAGCCTAAAGATTACCATAGGAACTTCTTAACTAAACAAGATAAACCCATCGAGTCTGGGCTCATTTGTTTTGTCTTGGTGAGTACTTGGCGCTACATGATATCCAAGATATGATGATGGAGTCGAAAGGTGGCTGCACTAAACCAGATAAACCAATCAAGTTTGGGCTCGATTGATTCGTCTTGACTACTTTTTTAAACATCAAATCTACACTAACAAAAAAGCTAAGTTTGTATAAAAGCTTGTTAAAAAAATACAATTTAGTAATGTATTATAAATAATAATTATGATAATATTTCGGCCTGAGGCTTACGCTAGTAAAATGTAATTTGTAAGTGAGTCTTATTTAAAGCAAGAATTATGAAAATTGTATACCTATTAGAAACTTGACATCGGTAATCGCTTGCTATTAAAATGACTATGTCCTATTTAGTAGCATAAACAAACCAAACAATTAGAATATCCACCAATTTATGACGAAATAGACACCATTTATTTAAATAACTTCGCAATTGACACAATCACAGTTACAGTGATTCTCACTATTATTCACTTGTACTATTCGCTTTTCTTCTCACTTGTTAACTCGTAGCATCGCGGAACTAGAACTGAATATCAATAGCACAATGCAACTGCCTTATATAGTCCGAAAAACATTTTTTCTTTTTTTATCATAGAAAGTTCGTGACACGTCTCGTACTATCTGACTCTACCGCAGTTGGAACTTCCAGAACTCTAAGGATGAATGGAATTCTTATTGACAGACTATTAGTTTCGTTATTAGCTAAAAGACGGCACTGTGCGTCACAATGTAGTTCGTCACAATCTATTCGTCAACAGATGGTGCCCGCCCGCAATACTAAAAACGCAACTGTGCTGCTTTGTTCATTAATAAATGAGTAGCGGTATTAGTGAGTTTTGTTTTTATTTCAGATTATCAACACAAGACCAATCGAAAATGTTCTCTATCCCATCTCCGGGTATTCGTAAGATAGTTCTCGCTACGAATGTGGCAGAAACATCTATTACAATACCTGACGTGGTGTATGTCATAGATATCGGCAGTCATAAGGAGAATAGGATCATGGAACGTACAGGTACAAGGTCTAATGTCAATATAAGAGAGTTAAAGGAGGAGTTATGCAAAGAATAAGTGACGTCACTAGTCCAAGCACCATAGGCACCGCTAATCAATTACCTTCAAAAAAATATTTTAGAAAAATGTTTATAAATTTAAAAAAAAGTTTTAAGTAAAAGAGAATTTTCGGGTCTCCGGCGGATGCCCTTTATCAGGGAGTGAAAGGACCTGCCTCGTCAGTAGACAATATATGTCAGAAGTACTGTTAAAATTTTATTTGAATTTCATAAAAAAAGCACTCCGTTTTCCCTGAATTTCCCAATTTTTCGGACAACTTTTCCAATTTTTCCACTTCTAAGAACCTAATTTGGACCATTACGAACACTTAAAAACAAAAAGTATTCAAATCAGTCCAGCCGTTTTTATGTGATGTGTTTACCAACGAACAGCTAATTATTTACTGAACACCACTAATGAAAGTTGTTGTTCTAAAAAAAAATTACTTAAAAAAGCCCTGATAATATAATCGTAACACACTCTAATTGCCCACGTACTTACTTACTGTACAATATTTTTCTCTGTTGACAATATTTTTGTTTGTTCCTAGGAACTGCAAGTTTGGAAACTGTTTGGGTATCGCAGGCAGGTGCCAAACAGAGAACTGGCCGAGCTGGAAGAGTTCAACCAGGTATAGATCTAACTATTAATTATACACATTTATAATTTGATACTTATATCGACCAATCTTCGACGTACTCCTAGCTCTATATATTGTCGTATAGACCATAAAATATCTAGACCGTTATCGAATAATCTAAAAGTATCTGCGTAAAAACTAGGAGCCAAATAAACGCCACACTCTCATAGCCCATTAAATACGCACGCATGCACAAAGGCGCACACGCACGCAGGCGCACACGCACACACACACACACACACAAACACACGCACGAACAAAACCACAAAATTAGTGTACTACTAGCATATTCTTTTCTTTTTTATGCTTTTTAAAAAGACAACTCCCGCATTAGGAATATTCCTGTGTCGCGGGGGGGTTCACAAACATTCGAACAACGGACACAAAGAACACCCAGACTCAGGACAACTATTTGTGAATTGGTGTGGGAAAGTGTGGGATTTGAACCCACAACACTCGGCGCGGCGTAGTGGCGAGGTGACCACTTAAACCATTACGCCATCCGTGCAGTCAGCATAATGTTGTATTTTTAAGTTGCGGGTGAAAGTTGGCAACCCGCACATCTCTTGACTACTGTTTAAAGTATGCTCGCTTGCCAACTTAGTTGTATAAAATTTGCCTGTTACAGGTCACTGTTACAGAATGTATACTAAAGAGAAAGAAGCTGAATTCGTCCCACACACCACACCTGAAATATTAAGGTAACTTTATTAGTGTAAATACAATAAATAGTGTTAAGTTTCTGAAGCAGGAATTTCGGAGTCCAAAGACTGTTCAAGAAACTAAATACTTTTGTGAGAAAGAGAGAGAGGGACAGAAAGATCGAGAGGTATACACTATTCAGCGATCAGCATTTTTTGTTGCCTTTACACTTTTTTCCGTCTAGCTTCCATCCGCCGAGCGTCTGAAGTGTAACGTGCAAAGTCAAACTCAAATTTCTTTATTTCATAAAATTCCTTAAAAAACTGTTTGAAAATGTTTCTTTTTTAAACTAAATTAAATGCTATAAGAAACTTTATTCCAATAAGTAAATATAAAGTAGTTCAGCTTGTGTTCGCTAGATGGAGCAATGCATGTTTACTGTAGGTTATTTGTCTAATAATTGTGACTGCGACATTTTAATTTTATAAATTTTTAGTCATATCGGACCAAATCTTAACCTTGGCCGTTGAAAAACGTTAGCCGAGTTTTATTGTCGCAAACTCGGCGCTAAATAACTATGTAACTTCTGACTTTTGTAAACGTGTAACGTGGAGGGTGGCCTCGTGGTCTGCACGTGGTCCCCCGTAGGTAAATTTAAGTGAGGAGAGGAAATACACACGAAAAACGCTTTTACAGTCTATAATGAGACTTGTGGTATAGATCTTTGAAGGAATTTAGACGTTAAGTATGCTAGGCTCAGGGTGGAGTTCTTCAGAGGCTTTGGACGTAGTTCCGGCGCTGGTAGATGCGGGTACTTAACTTCGTAGCCGTGGTGAGTGGGAAGAGGCAGAGTTCTTGCGCGGCGCGGTATATAGAGGCTCAGGGCTGAGTGGGGAGGTCGGTAGGAGGGCGTACGTAATCTACATGAAATTCACGATATCTTAGGATGGAGGTGAATAGGATTCTTATTGACACTTTTAATTTTAGAATACCTTTAGAACAGACCGTGTTGGACTGCAAATCATACGCTCCAGACGAAAGTGTAGCAGAGTTCCTGTCGCAGCTGCCGGAACCTCCGAGCGACAAGGCGATCAAGTTTGCTGTTAACGATCTTAAAGAAATCGGTGAGCTTTTTATTGTTTTTAATCTTGTATAATATTAGTGCCGTCGTGAATTTGAAAATCCTTACGCAGATGTTTCTTTTGCCACTTTTTGTGGTATAAAAATTCAATAAAATTTTGTCACATTCTTATTTCTTCTTCTAATCTTCTCCCCTTAGCTATCGACTTTTCAAAAACTTCAAATCCTGCAGAAATTATAGAAAAGCATGAATTACATATTTAAACCTGTGACTTTGTACGTCGAAGTCACATTATAAAATACCTATCAAATCGATTACGTACAAATTAAATAAAATAAAAACCGGTCAAGTGTGAGTCGGACTCGCGTACGAAGAGTTCCAACTTTAGACACTATATTATAACCTTTTTTTTGTTGTATGGGAGCCCCACTTAAATATTTATTTTATTCTGTATTTAGTATTTGTTGTTATAGCGGCAACAGAAATACATCATCTGTGAAAATTTCAACTATGTAGTAATCACGGCTCATGAGATATAGCCTGGTGACAAACAGACAGACGGACAGAAGAGTCTTAGTAATAGGGTCCCGTTTTTACACCTTTGGGATACGGAACCCTAAAAAATACTTTAATACACAATTTAATTTTGGTCTAGAAAGCGCTCTGTAATACGTCCAAAAAATTTTAATGTATTTTAATACTAGCAATGCCCCGCAGTTTCACTAGTGCAAGTCCCGATCCCGTGGGAATATCGGAATTAAAAGTAGCCTACGCGTTAATACAGGTCTCCAGCTATCTACATACCAAGTTTCATCGCAATCGGTTCAGTGGTTTTAGCGTGAAAGAGTAACAAACATCCATCCATCTATCCATCCATCCAAACTTTCACATTTATAATATTAGTGGGATTACTCACAGGTGCGCTAACTCCTCAAGAGCAGCTGACCCGTCTCGGAGGTCTACTCTCGTCGTTAACCCTGCACCCGCGCCTGGGCCGAAGCCTGCTCCACTCCGCGGTGCTGGGGAACGTCGTGGCCATGAGCCACGTGGCAGCGCTCTGTTCTAGCAACACCGAACTGTTCATCAACTCCGCTGACAGAAGAGAAGGTATGTGTTGAATGCTCAGGAATGTACCACTTCAAATGAATCTAATCTAAATGCTAATGTGACTTCGTTGGTTTATTACTTTTGCGAGTCTAAACTACTTCATCGATCATCATTATAATTTGCATACACGTATTCGTGGGAGAGCCATACTTCGGCACGTATGGGAGTTCGAACCTCGGAAGCCTCGACCGGAGTGATACCACGTCCTCACAAAAAACCGACGTGAAACCTTCCCCCCCGCCCCCCCCTTCACCCCTTCCTACCCCTTGTTCCACCTTAAAGGCCGACGATGCACTTGGGGCTCTTGAGTTGCAGGTGTCCGTGGGCGGTAAATTCGAAGTTAGTTTTTATGGATTTTCTTAGTAACGAAATGAAAAAATCCAAAATAAAAAATATGTACCATTTAAAATCTTTAACTTTACACATTCCACCTACTTTTATGAAAAATAGAGGCAAAAATACCTGGCAATTCAAACGGTCCTAACTTGTAAACAGATAGTTTTTTTTTTAATTCTTATTGTAACTGCATACTAGAGTCCTTTCAGTGATTTAAGTAAGTGTTCTATTTTCGAACACACCCTGTATAAGTATGTTTATCAGCAGTCTGGTTACCATAGTACAGGCTCTGCCTAGTTTGGGATTAGACAGCCTTATTATTAATTATTATAATTCTTCACGGATATAATCAAACAATCACAGAACGCAAAAGTAAAAAATCATAAAAGCTTATCAGCTGTTCATATCTAGCGCTTGACGCATATATCTACAAACTTCTCATTCTATTGTTATTCGTTCGTTCTATTTATTCAATCGTTGTGTACACGTCGATCCTTTTACTCCACTCTGTACGTAATATCTTTCTTCTCTCTCATGTAACGAAATGTGATTCTCTCTCTCAACTCTCGAATCTCATTCAATTATCGAATCGCCTAAAAACTTAAGCTACAGATTTCGTTTGCGATAATATCGACATAACTAAAAATTATTGATTTTAGAGAATGGCAATGTTTTGTGATTCCGCTACAGTATTTTGTTCTAAATATATAATGAACTTTTCGCTTTCTAACGAACGTCAGCACGAATTCGGCGTTGCATCTTTGTTCACCAAAAAATATCAAAGATTTGTGATCGTTTGGCATACTTAGTTCAAATCGACTGAATTTTGAATTATGTCGATATTCTCGCAAACGAGCGATTTATGCTACAAGATTGTACTTATTTTTTGACAGAAATTCGTGAAATTAAACGCTCGCACAGTTCAAGTTCGGATTATTGGGCCTTGTACAGTATATCTGAAGAATGGAGGTCGTTGGTCCAGGAGCGCGGGCGCGCGGCCGGCGACCAGCACTGCGCGCGACGCTCGCTGCGGGGAGACCGGCTCGCTTACATACATTGTAAGATACACTATTGTAATACTGGGTATGCTTCTACACTTGCTACTCTTGCTGACCTTGAAAATACAACACTTATTTCAATATTTTCTGCAACAAAATTTAATTTTAATAGTAGAATTTGTATATTTGTCCAAAGACGATATGCATTGGTCTGGGTAATTTTATTTATTTACAAAAAAAGGTATTGTCTCGGAAGCCTAAATTGACGCACGGGCGCCATCTAGTCACGAGTAGCGAGAACTAAAAAGATGGACGTCACCATATTTCGACGAATTACGGAACAAATCTGTCTATCAATAAAAATGTTCTACTGAGTTCTAGAATATCTAATCCCGAATCCCGTTTAGTAACAGTATCCAAGTATGTTTATCCGGGTTCTAGAATCTATATTACAAGCTATACTTCGTTTGAGCACAGAATACATAATAATACAGGTACACAAGTCTCATTTGGCAGAATCATTTAAATAAATGGCAACTGTTACTCCTTCGCAATAAAGTCGCAATTCAACCGCGTTGTGCAACCGCGCTAATTATATGCAGCTGCAAGTTGCTTCTCTTTGTTCTGACGACGGCGCGACTTAAGATTATATTATTTAAAGAATTTATTAACCTGAAAATTTAATTATAAATAAGTTATGGGCCTATTACTCTATTTTGGTGAACAAATAAACCTAGGCTAGGGACTAATAACTTGATAGTCTAGAACTCTAGATACGAACAGATGACGCGACGTAGCGTATGAGTGAGCATCGAACTAACGTGCGGCCCGGCCCACTGAAATGTTAGCACGACTAGTCGAGCCCTCCGGGTACGTGTGAATGAACCTGTCCTGGTTTGGGTGTAGATGGAAATGTGTATTATATATCACGATATTATTATTATTTTATTTCTTACAGCTCTCTCAAACCTTCATTTGGAACAGCTTCTCAAATCCAGTATGATAGCTCCTACAACTGAGGCCGAAGAGTTGAACCGTTTCTCAGATATTGAGGAGCTCATGTGCGGTGTCCTTTTGTCAGGAGCTGACTCCCTTCTCACTACTAACAGATATGTCAAGACAAAAGGGAAAATGAGCACTGCTACTGACATTTTTACTAGGTAAGTCTTGTAACTCGATGAACGGCGTTATATCACTGTAATGTTATTTGTTTAACCTCTAATGCCCGGTTCCTATAATCAAGAAACGGTTCGTTTTACTTACATAACCTAACGAATTGTTTCTTAAATATATCACATTATCATATATAGCTGACCCGCGGAACTTCGTCTGCGTTTGTAAATTTTCCCCGTTTTTGCAAAATTTATCATTGAAGCGCTGCTTCTATTGGTTGTAGAATGTTATATAGCCTTCCTCAATAAATGGACTATCCAACACTAAAATTCGAAACAGTAGTTACTGATATTAGCCCGTTCAACCAAACAAACTTTTCAGCCTTATAATACTAGTATAGATTCGAATAAAAACCCGTTGGGTCCGAAATTAGTTGGACATCCTCGAAATATACGTGAGTAGGTAAAACCATCCTTATACTTTTCATAACAGAATTATCTTTAACAAAAAGTATCACCCCGACTTCAATGTGCCTCAAAATACCCAAGTCGCTTCAAGTGTGCCTATAAAGTTTGAAGAGTTCCCTTGATTTCTCTAGGATCCCATAATAAGATCCTGACCAGATGACCATGGGAAGTATATATACCCTTTCAAATAAAAGAAGAATTTTCCAAATCTGTCCAGGCGTCTTTGAGTAATTGGTGAACACATAAAAAAATACAGTGGAACATAGAACCTCCTCCTTTTTTGAAGTAGGTTAAAAAATTTAATAAAATATAAAGTACAGGTGACAACCCTCCGGGAAAAAGAAATGCGGGCAATGTTGTCAACAATACTAAAAAAAACATGTGGGTGACATCGCACACCAACGTATTACACGATTTTATGAAGTATTTTGCGTAAAATACTAGTCTATGCTATTAATTTACTTTGTATTACCAGTGGTCAAAAAATACTTACCTACTGAATCGAGAAATAAAACTTTTCGATAAAGTTTTTGAACTGGTTTTTGCCCGCGAAAAACACTATCAACTTTCATAAGTTTTGACAGGCATATGGAGTAACATAGGTGACATTTCATCTTTTAGTGTTGCCAGAAATACGATCAACTTTATACCAAACACAATAAAATACTTCTAACTATAGACAAATTTGCTATGCATCAAGTTATAAAAAAATGCACAGCTGGGCAAAGTAATACCGCAAGGGCAAAGTAGCCATGTTTTACGGTACATTTTATGCCCTTCTAAATTTAAATCCATTAATCACAGTATTGGTGACCGAGCCCACATTGGAAGCGAAAGTGTGAACCACAACATCAACAAACGTAGTCCTCCGCTAAGGAACCCCTTACTGGCGTACTTCGGGGGCCAGCACTCGGCTGAGAGACGAGCGCTGGTGGTGTACAAGAGCTCGCTCGTACCGCCGCACACAGCTCTCTTGTTCAGTCCTGGAGATATCAGAATAGACTCGGTAAGTTACACATTCTTTCTCTTTTTTAAAAAGACAACGCCCGCATTAGGAATGACTCCTGTGTCGCGGGGGACTTTACAAACATACAAAGAACGGACACAAAGAACACCCAGACTCTGGTGGGAACCGAACCCACGACCTATGGCATAGCAGTCAGGGTCACTAACCACTAGGCCAACAAGCCAGCCATTCTTATAATAAACCAGCTGGCTGCAAAAATCAAAATCAAAATTATTTATTTCAAGTAAACCCATTGTAGGTATTTTTGAATTGTCAGGAGGAGTCAGTCAGTATAAGTAGGTCGTGAAGCTAGTTGCCTGTTCCAATACGTAGATCCTATGGAGAAGAACAGGCAAGAAACTCCAAGGACACTCTTTTCCAACATGTTTTTTTTTACAAAGTTATTTGTTACGTTGCTTATAAGCGCAATTTAATGTGAGGACAATGTAAATTAAATTAATATTGTTCTAAAATGGAAAAGAACATCACAGAGCTGCTAGGCAACATAGAAAATTAACATAATACTTGTGACTACACAGTTCTCACATGTACAATTCAATTATTTTTTTTATTAACAAAAAGTAAAAAGCGTGTCATAACTACAATGTCAACAGTGTATAAAATAACACCAATGTTCTATAAAATATACAATGTCAATAATATAAATAATCAAAATATCAATAAATCTCATTGACAGTGTGACTGTGGAGCAGGACCGGTTTTTTTGCCAAGCATTTTTATAATCTAAATAATTATCTAGTTTATAATATGATCGTTTACATAGCGTGCGTTTTATACAAGTTTTAAATTTCTTCTCACTTAGTTGAAGAATATTATCAGGTATTTTATTATAGAATTTAACGCAGTACCCCATAAAAGATGTTTGCACTTTTGCTAACCTAAATTTTGGTTGAACTAGTTTGTGTCCATCTCTAGTAACATAATTATGTCTTTCATGCCGTTTTGTAAAGAGATGAAGATTTTTTCTAACAGACATAATGTTTTTATAAAAATATTGACAAGGCACCGTCAGGATATTAATTTCCTTAAATAGATCCTTAAGGGATTCGCGAATACCTAGATTATAAAGATTATAAATGGCTCTGATAGCTCTTTTTTGCAGAATGAATATCGATTCTATGTCTGCAGCACGCCCTCAAACAATATACCATAAGACATGACACTGTGGAAATAACTAAAGTATACTTTTTTCTTTTTTTATTTAATCGTGTGTAAACTCCCACGGGTCATCACCTCACCGGAGCTAACGGTAAAATGGTATGTCGGAATCGAACCGACTAAAACCATACGGCGTTCCGTCACAAGTGGGTCTATTGCAGGGGAAACCGGGTATACCCTAGGAAGGAGTCCTCCGGGAACCCCTGCAGACCTTGGCCGCCTTCAGCAAGCGACCACATCATGGAGTACGGGGGGCCTTACCCCCCTATAAAGGTTTCTCATACTGTGTTAACAAGAAATAACTTTGAGACGGGTAACAACTAATTAAAGGGCTAAACGATAAAACAGAGTCACAATATAGGCCTGACTAGACTTGAACAACATAGGCCTGACTAGACTTAAACAACATAGGCCTGCCTAGACTTACACAACAGACAGTAGATCCCATTACCGTTGTTTTGTCCTCCACTCCGTCGGTGCAAATTCCCCCATTAACCGACTGTGCAGGCTGTTAATTACAGTGACCTCGTTGACGTACGTGCTGACTCACTTAGCAGGCTCCATAAAATAATCATCGCAATTTATTCATTAATATTACTCAGTCTTACATACTTTTTTATGTTTAAATATTACTAGCAACCGCCCCAGCCTTCGCACGGGTAGCAAAGCATATATTGATTTTTTCGTACATCTTCAACAATCATCGTCATATTTCAGCCATTTTCCACAAAACTTTAATGAATTATACACCTAAACCTTCCGCATGAATCACTGCGGCTATTGGTGGAAACCATATGAAATTCCGTTGGGTAGTTATTGAGTTTATCGGGGAAGCGGGAAACTTTGTTTTTTAAAGAGCGTATTCCCACCTCAAACGCCGGCCTCTTGAGTTGCAGGTGTCCATGGGTGACGGTAGTCACTTACCATCAGGTGACCCGTCTGTTCGTTTGCCCCACAAAAAAAAATAGTATTTTTTTATAATTCTAGCTTACATAAACAGCAATAAATAACTCGTGTGGTACTTACCGGTAAGAAATTGTGACTGTAGAATAAGTTTTTTTTGTAATCCAACCATAGTTAACAATTGTTGGTGAGCCAATAAAGTAAAAATAAAAAAAAGACAGAGTCAGGAGAGCACTACCTCCTCCCTCAAAAATATTTCAGTACTAGTGCGTAGGTAAAATAATTTATTGATTGTTTTCAAAAGTACAACAAATAATGAATTGCACACAAAAATGGTTGCACAGTAAGGTGGAGCGTGTGTGAGGTTTTTTTTCTGCGTACAACCTAAATGAGCTGGTGCGAAAAAGTTATTCCACCATACTTGTATTGTGTATACCAAATATTATTTAAATGTAATGATTTTTAGTACGGCCCCAAGATCACTATATTTTGAAAAACTGAAAATACCTAACGAATTAGTTTTATATAATTTTCATGACTCAATTATACTTCTCGAAATATACTCTCAATAAGTAATTTTAACACGTTTCTAAATTATAATCGAATATATATTAATACTGATGATATTTATGATAATGAAGAGGGGCTCGTAGCTAAGTGGTAACCGAGTAGGTTAGCACATTACAAGGTCAAGTAATACCAGCTAGGTCAGACTTAGGACGGGTGCCTCGCAGAGTACGTTAAGCCGTCGGTCCATACGAACAGCTGTGGTATTCGTTACGGGTAGTTGGTGCCTTAAAAAGTTCGACAACCTGGTCTAACTACAGAACTTCAATATCGCTTAGTACTTGGGTTGTGGAAGTCTGACGGCAGTCGCTTCACGTAAAATATCTAAGTTCGGCCGTTTCGTAGTTAGACTGAAACCCGACCCCAACTTAGTTGGGAAAAGGCGCGGAGGATGAGGACGATTAATTATAATGATGTTTATGTGTAATTAATAAACTCACATCCATATACTGTGCTGAAAGTAAGTAGATAGGTATTTTATTTCCCGCGTAATGTCCTACTACTACTTCAGTCGCACCTCTCTCGGTGACAAACGTTACGTTCAATGAAATTTGTTCGATGTTTAATGTGTCATTATTAAGGAAAGAGACTCTGTCTTGTTTTGGGACAGGGAAAGGACCTGTCAAATAATGATTTGCAAACATATGACTACAGGTTTTTTGTGTTACGAAAGTCTGAGTAAAAAGTACTCATCAGCAATACATCTGTTGTTATCGTTAATAAAGTCTACCTTCAATTCGAGTTATGGTTTACCATCAGTGAAATGTAAATTGAAAACCTTAGTGTTCCTATACTAAACCTAACAAATAAATATTGAAGGTGTATCTGCGGGCGGGGCAAGCAATCTTTCGCGGTTGACATAGCAGTTGTTCTGCTCATCCGCGTTAAAAACAATTATCTATCCCGCTTGCATCACTCATTCACGTTCGGTAATGCCAAAGGTTTGATTTTTTTAGTTTAAATAAAGAATATTTGATTTTGAATGCATGTTAATTTTTGTATAAAAATATTAAAGTTGAAGGTTATTAAATAATTATAAACATGTTATTGGAAGCAACAGAATAAGATACAAAATAAGACTTACATTATCTTAGATTTAAAAACAATTCCAACATATATTTTAATATAAAAAAAAAAAATCTGTGTCTTACTGACTACTAATGATATTTTTCACGATATTTCTAATAATATATATTCCATTTGAATAAATTCCCGGTAAGAAATGGGAAAAAATGGAAGTTTAGAATTATGTCCATTTATTCCCATTTATTTCCTTCCCAATTTTTTCCCGTCGCCCAACTCTAGTCGCGGCGCAAATTCACTGTCGCGGTGCCAATTCATCGTCGCTGCGAACATTCTTCGTCGCGGCGCTCATTCATCGTCGCGTCGCACGTACTTCGTCGCGGCGCTCATTTATCGTCGCGGGACTCATTCAACGTCGCGGCGCACATTGATGGTCGCGGCGCCAATTCATTAGTCGTAGTACGGGCTATGGTTACCGTAGGGAAAATATCGATAAATGAAAGAGAAGGTTAAGCCAACTTAACTTACTCTAAGGATGGTATGGTTAAAATGGTTATGAGTACACCCGAAACGAATGGTGATCGAAAATGTACTAATTTATATTAATCATGATATTTTATCATCGGCTCGGCCCGGCGTAAACTGCTGAGAGCGCACAACGTGATTGTACGAGGCTCATGTTGCATTGTACTTGCTCCCACCTCGCGAGAAGGATGATAACAGATAGTCGTGAACTCATGAATGATTATTAGACAAGGTGATAATCAATAACTTTATGTGTAAAAATTAGAGTCTCTATAGTTTACTACTGGTTCCCTTATTAAACAAGAGTTTAGTAAATACAGGGGACGTAGATTGGTACTGGTTGCACTTCACTTTGCTCTGCTTTTTGACTTACACTAACACATTGGTCACTGACACTATAATGAAACGCGGCGTTGGTGAGACCGCCCTGAATAGTTTGCTCCACTGCCGCTGCGCTCGCCGGCGGAGGCTCCTGCCCCGCGGCTCCCAGCGCAGCAGGTCTGGTCTGAAATTCGGTCCGGTTCGGTCCGGTTACTGGTAGACCACTACCAGTAACCATTCCGAACCGGACCAAATTTCTAAGTAACCATTACCAGTAACCATACTGGTAGTTGTTACTGGTAATGGAAATGGTACACTGGTTACGTTGTCGTACGCGGGTTCACTACCACGTGTTCACTTTTAACACTCGTTAGGGTCCCGTTTTACGACTTAAACTCGAAAGACCACTAGACCACATTAGTAAAGATATTAATCTATACTATATTGTATATATAATCTATACTATATATTTATAAAGCTGAAGAGCTTGTTTGTTTGTTTGCTTGAACGCGCTAACTCAGGAACTCAGGTTCGAATTGAAAAATTATTTTAGTGCCAACACTAAAAGAATTTTTAAGGGCTACAGATTCCATAAGCATCTTCTTTATGACAAGAAGGCACTAGTCTCTGGCGTTATGAAAATTACGAAACTTCATAATTAAAATGTACTGGAGTGTCTTTAAATTCGGCGAGTGATTTCTTTATCTATAGAATACCCCCTCCATGTAAAACACATTTACCAACACTATTTTCCAACTTTTCTGCTACTTTTTTACCTACATAATTTGTTTTAGGACAAAAGTATGTATTACAAAACGGATAACCCCATTGCGAGGCCTGTGTTCCTGATGTAGCTCAAAATTGAATAGAAGGCACATTAAGTTATTACTGCTAAAGCAACATATGGCATTAAATTCTTTCGTTCGGTCGTGCTTAGGTATTTTCAATTCATTTACCTAGGATCCGTAAGAGGCCGCCCTCCTCCCTGAGTGAATTTAGAGACTGCTCCCTCCCTCCCAACCTAAACATTCCTAACTGCACTCTACTAACCTACATGTCGACAAGGAAAACTATATCACCTGCCAAATGACAAAGGAAACATTTTCCACCAATTCCATTGCTTTTGAACCCTATTATTTGACGGTTGGGTTTGTCCAAACCGCAAACCAACAAAATATTTTTAAAGTTTGTTGTTTTGAAAAGACTTATTTATAATCTATCACTATATATTATAAAACAAAGTCTGTCTGTTCGCGATAAACTGAAAAACTACTAAACGGATTTTCATGCGGTTTTCACTAATAGATATAATGATGCATGAGGAAGGTTTTGGTATATAATTTGTACCCGTGCGAAGCCAGGGCGGGTTGCTAGTATATATATAAAAATTAATCCCATTTCCCTTGGTCACGGCATCACGCGTGAACGGCTGGACCGATTTCGCTAATTCTTTTTTTTTTGTGTTTTTTATTGTCAGGAGAAGGTTCTTATGAAAGAAAAAATTAAGAAAGTTGCGCGGAAAATTAGAAAATTTAAGAAAACTTAACGATCATATTTACTTTTCTAATGTAACCTTATCGCCTTTGACATAACTGTCAGTAGTTTGACAGGCGATTGACAGAATGCGCGCTGCAAATTCGAATTCAATATTCATAGTTAAGACAGGACAACGTCTGTCGGGTCAGCTAGTTATATATTGTAATAATATAATGACTCGTGTAATACAAATAGGTATGGCTAACACAATGTGTTCCAAACCGCAAAATCAAAACCACAAGCCTTTGCTTTTTTTTTATTTGGATAGTAAACAAGTGTTTGACAAATTAATATTAATAAATCTATTACAGTATAACGCCCGTACATCTAACATTTATTGTTGCACAATCTTGCGTAGAAATAAATATATCTTTGCTTCAGACTTTAGGCAGATCGTAAAAAAAGGTATACCTCAAAATATAGCTATAAAATCGGTTAAAAACGATATTTCTTAAAAATGCCAACGGGCTCACAAACTTAAATGGTTTTGTGAATTTTCTAAGCTGTCCGGCCAGTTTTATCCCAAAATGAAAATGCGTGGTAATCCAAAATTTAGGTATTTTAGTTCCTTGACTGGTCCAATAGGCTCTGCCTAGTTTGGGATCAAACGGCCGGGTATGGGATGTGTCCAGTCATTATTATTATTTTAATCGGAGTTTCTTCGTAAAGTCAAAATAGCAACATTTTCTCGAAATATATGTAATAAATAAATAGAGATATATGATAATACTAGCCGTCCCCGCAGTATCACCTGCGTTTATAGTCACTGCTCCACTCCTATTGGTTGTAGCGTGATATTATATAGCCTGTAGCCTTCCTCGATAAATGGGCTATCTAACACTGCAAGAATTTTCAATTCGAACCAGTAGTTCCTGAGATTAGCGCGTTCAACCAAACAAGCAAACTCTTCAGATTTAAAATATTAGCATTGATGTAAAGGAGTTCCTCGTCTGGGAAAACGTATTGTAGGACACCCTGGGGCCAGCTGACGATGGAGCTCAGTGGTGTACACTAGGGGAGGCCTATGACAGCAGTGGACGATACGTAATATATATATATACTAATTTAATAAAACTGAAGAGATTCTTGTTTGTTTGTTTGTTTGTTTAAACGCGCTTATCTCGGGAACATCCAGTCGGATTTGAAAAATCTTCTTGTAAATGATAGCCAGACTCATGACGTATAGTACAGGCTTTGTAACATCACGCTACGACCCTTAGTAGTACAGCAGTAACCATAACAGGTGAAACTGCGGAAAACAGCTAGTACTAAATAATATGTGTCATTGCAAATTTTCATATGCACTGGTATTTAAAAAAAGTAAAAAAAATACTTTGACAGTAGCTTTCTTTATTATTGTATGGTGGGCAAACGAGCAGACGGGTCACCTGATGGTAAATGACTACCGCCGTCCATGGGCACCTGCAACTCAAGAGTCACAAGTGCGTTGCCGGCCTTAAAGGTAGAAGTACGGGAAAGGTGGAAGAGGGGGAGGGGGGGAAGGAAAGGGTTAGGACCTCCGATAACATCACTCACTCGGCGGAAAGGAATGGAAGCATTGCTTCACTGCCGGTTTTCTGTAAGGCTGTGGTATAACTGTGGTCGAGCCGGCCCATACGTACCGAAGCATGGCTCTCCCACTATCATATATATATTTTTTTGATATAGTGTTCATGCTTTAAAATTTAATAATCAATTTCTTTTGTTTCAGGATAATACTAAAGGAGAAGACATCACGATACTGACCATACCTAAACACAGACTAAAAATCCATGTTCCTTCAAGGTAATTCAGTTTTCTTTTTTTTTTTTAAGGATACTAGCAACGCAGGTCACACATTAGTGGTGTTCTTGTTAACCCCTCCAGCTAAGCTAAGTGCTTGTGTTAGGAGTGGATTCACTAATAGAGGGGTGTCATTATATTCATAGATTATTCTTTCCTCTACTAACAAGTGTTATAATAACTAGCCGTAGCAATTTATTTAATTATTGAAAACAAAAAGCTCTGTCAACGATTAAAAAAAAACAATTAGGTAAAAAAAATACTACCTACCTATTTCTAATTATTTTTATTGACTTTACTAAACCTCATCAGTAGTTACTAAACGTATGCATATTAACTTTTAAAGCGTTTTAAGCGAAACCTTTGGTTTACTTCATAAAGTATAACATCTGCAATTAAATATAGCTAGGTACTAAACAATAATTATCTATATGCAGATAGGCAAATTACGACAGTAAAACATTTCAGTACATTTTTCCATCTGTTTATCAAACGATTTTTCGTTGGGTGGCGAATACGAAAAGCGAAACGAATAGGCGAACAGTAGTGTTAATAAAATCTCATGACTTCTCGTTTTATTTGCCCCCTGGCACTAGTAATGAGGGCTGCCAGATTGTATAATTGGATACAAAATTCGTATAATTCGGATATCTTATGTATCCTGTTTGTATAGTAGATTGCATTGTATACTCGTAATTAGATACAATGTCATTACTGCAATGTTATAGCTGAATAAGTACGTACATACATAGGCATACTTAAAACAAATGTCTGTGGTACACTGTTAAAACACATTTTATTGAAATTCCCAAAGAGTGACGAGCTATAGTTGTACAACACTGATTTTATATAATAGTGATTTTGAATAATAGTACGTGATTTTGAATAATTTTGTATAATAGTACGTGATTTTGAATAATTTTGTATAATAGTACGTGATTTTGTATAATTTCTGAGACTCGGCGGTATAAAATAAGTTGTCCTTACTGGCAGCCCTGCTAGTAAAAGTACCTGGGTAGGTAATGTTTTTGTGAGTCTACGCTCTTTATATTTTCGAAATTTTTCTCATTTATTTAAATGGCGAATTAACCTAAACTGACATTATATACTTTTGTACTATGAGAGGTCAAAGCATATATCGGAGCTCTATGTTTTTTATTTTATTTTTATGCGATAGGGGGCAATCGAGCAGACGGGTCACCTGTAGTAAGTGACTACCGCCGCCCATGCGCCCATGGGCACCTGCACTGCAACTCAAAAGTCACAAGTGCGTTGCCGGCTTTTAAGGTGGGAGTAGAAGAAGGAGTGAGAGAGGGAAGGATTGGGGTCTCCGGTAACCTCACTCACTCGGCGAAATACAATGCAAACATTGCTTCACTGGCGGTTTTCTGTGAGGCCGCGTTATCACTCCGGTCGAGCTGGCCTATACGTGCTGAAGCATGGCTTCCCCATTTTTTCACTTCTTCTATTCATAAACTTAAATATTCCAAATTTCACGTTTCTCAGTTTGCGAAATTTTCTTAAAAGTGTATACAAAAAAATATCTTCACGTATTACGTTGTTTCAGTCAAGCTGGTCACCTTCTCAAAGTGCGTGACATGCTGTGGAACACCTTTAAATACTACATCGAAAGGAATACAAAAAAGCTGGATTTTGAGGAGAACACCAAAGTTTCTAGATTCAAAGTTAGATTAATCAAAATAGTAGGAAGAATACTAGTGGAAGGTCAGAAAGAACACGGCGATGGAAGAGCTGGTAGCAAGGATATTGAGGATTTTACATAAATAATAACTTAAAATAAAGTTTAAGGAAAAATTACGATTTCGTGTTATTTACCTATTCCTGTAAATCCCACTAATATTATAAATGTGAAAGTTTGGATGGATGGATGGATGGATGTTTGTTACTCTTTCACGCAAAAACCAATGAACTGATTGCGATGAAACTTGGTATGTAGATAGCTGGAGACCTGGATTAACGCATAGGTTTCTTTTTAACCCAATATTCCCCCGGGATCGGGACTTACGCGGGTATACCAAGTTTCATCGCAATCAGTTCATTGGTTTTTGCGTGAAAGAGTAACAAACATCCATCCATCCATACAAACTTTCACATTTATAATATTAGTTGGATTTGATATATCTATTGATAAATAATAGGATTGTCCTGTTTTTAAACGGTTTTATGTTAGAATAACATCAGCAAGGTATTTTTATATTTTACAAGCGTTTAAAATAAGATAAAAATACCTAATTCTTTACCGTTAACCATTAACAACCAATCACTGCAGATATCCCATCAGGAAAGGTACCTTGGTCTGGTCTTGGATGATAAACACACGTGGCAACCGCATATCGACCACGTAAGAATGCAATGCTCTTTCTGAGTGCAATAATGATCTTAAAACCTTCGCCATCCATATTATTATCCATACTAATATTATCACTATATAATACAAAACTAAGCCGCGTCTGTCTGTTCGTTAAACTGAAAAACTACTGAACGGATTTTCATGCGGTTTTCAGTAATAGATAGAGTGATTCATGAGGAAGGTTTAGGTGTAAAATGTGTTTTGGGTAGATATGTTGATGATTTTGAAGATGTCTCTGCTACCCGTGCGAAGCCGGGGCGGGTTGCTAGTCATATTATAAATGCGAAAGTACTTCTGTTCGTTTGTTACCTTTTCACGACTAAACGGCTAAACGTATCGTAATGAATTTAGCAAAAAGATAGATTATATCCTGGGGAAAGACATAGGCTACTTTTTATCTCGGAAAGAGTACGGTTATTGTGGGATAAATTTAAATTTCTGCTATTTGCTATTTAAACTGCTAGATTTTGGGAAATGTCTGAAGACAAAAAAATCTATTAATATTTAATATATCTGACAGGCCTGTTGGTCTAGTGATTAGTGAGCCTGACTGCTGAGCCAGAGGTAGTGGGTTCAATTCCCACCCAGGACAAACGTGTGATGAGCATGATTATTTGTTCTGTGTCTGGGGGTAATTTATCTACAATATGTATGTATATAAGTATGTTTATCAGCAATCTGATCACCATAGTACAGACCTTAGTTTGGGATTAGACGGCCATGTGTGAGATGTGTGGAGTTATTATTAGAGCCGATGAGTATAAACGTTTTGAGCTCATGGGAAGGAAAATATTAATTTAATAGGCTTTGGAGGTCTTGCTAAACTTCTCCAAACGTGTAGGCGAGACCTACACGTTTGGAGAAGTTTCGCAAGACCCTGTTAGTAGTAGGAGTTTAGTCTCGTATGCTTATGAGTTAATCAAGGATGCAATTCATCTGTCCCAAATGGGAAAAATTTAAACTAACTATATAAATCTATTGAACGGGCATAGGCCCTTAATCTAAATATACATACTAAAACATTGTGTTAGTAAATAAAGCTTAAAACTAAGTTAATAACACTTCACTTGCAAAGTCTTTGTGCGGTCTGTTGGTACTTGTCCGTGGAAGCGACGGAATATCACACCTTGCGGCCAAATGCTTTCATCTAACACCTGGTGCAGATTACAGTTGGTTGACGTTGCGGCGCGACTCAAGCAGCTGCACTCTCGTAATTAAACTTCTGACACACGTACTTAGCGATCTCTTCAGCCTCAGTGGTGTAATGTAGGCGAGAGATGTATACCGGGGGTTATGGTGCTTCGCGATCTGGGCTTCCTCCTTTGAACAGTCACGAAACCTTCATCAGCCCGAATCTTTACCTTTTAAGCAGGGGCTTAGCAGGTAGAGCAGCAGGGGTGCTCGTAGATACCGTTAGGTCAGCAGGTCGCGTAGGTCTCGCAGCGCCGCGGGGAGCGGCTGCAGCTGCGCACAATGCAGACTCTGTAATCGCTGTCGGTGACAAAACTGCTGACGCGTAGCGTGCAGCCGATGTGACTGTGCATACACCGCGGCGCGTGTTTATATTACTTACACGCGCCGGTAACCCAGTTATTGGCACAGACTTACGTACCTCTTCTATAGTTCGCTGCGCAAATCTGGGATGCCTCCAATTTCTTCTGTACATATGCTAAAACTGTCTTTAAATAGACAACGTTCCAACGTCGAAAGTGACGGGAGGTAACGCCACAAACGGGACACGTCGTCAGGATCAGTCTCCTTCAGCAGCGTGATAATGTCTTGTACACTCTTCTTTGTCCCGTCACACCGGCGAGATACCATCTGGTGACTTGTAATAAGCAAACGGAACACCAGCTGCTTGGCAGCAGCAATGTCATCCTCACTGAAGATACTCACACAGATCTGGATGTCGGACACCCCGTCCATCACGTCTACCTTCTGCTGCAGGAACACACAAGCGTATCACTATGATTCACCGAGCATCGGCTTACACCGCGCTTTAGATTAATAATATTAATTATTAAATGACACAGCACACACGTCCGAAGCAGAGCGCGGAAAACCTTGTTAGTTTAAGCAAAGATGGGCATCTACCCGGTAAATACCCAGTCGCGTTAAAAACCCAAATCACGGGTTAATATTCTTAAAACGTCTATAAATTACTTTTATTACTGAAAACACTTTTTTATAAATAACAATAAAAACAATTTAGAAAATTATAGAAATATATATATATACCTATACATAATAATATACTTAAACAAAAGCGAAAAGATACTACTACACATGGGCGATGGATAAATACCTAAAATGTGGAATGGAATAGGGATAGATCCGAAGTTCATGAACAATTTTAAGACACTTATAAAGACATGCCTATATTATTACCGTAATGATTGAGTCTTGTTGGTATCTTTGTTTTAAAGCTTAAAACTGTTATAATTATAAATTCGATTAAGGAAAAAACTGAAAATATAAACCTATCCCCATTCACCCGAGAATTGTGGTAATTAGGGACGACAACAGTGTCAATAAAGAAATATGCTAGGGTTGGCACTCCTTACAAAATGTTTTTATACTTAGTGACAGCCCTAGAAAATATACCTATTCATACGTAAGTCGTTCCTATTCTACTTATGCTCATCCCAATTCACCCCTCTTTGGTTGTTATTCATACCTGAGACGTCCCCATTCACCCCAAAAAGAACTATTTTACATGTTTATCCCATTTTATATTTATTATGTACACTGTTATTGATATTAATCAAGAATTATTGAGACTTGTTGTTCACTTGTTGATATGATAGCTCAATCACTAAACAACATTTGCAACATCCAACCGTCTTCTGTTATTGTCAAATAAAATTTTGAGAGCAAAGTTTCCAGCACTGAAATATTTGGCGCTAGGAGAGGTTAACTTCAAATGTATTTTTTTCTATTTTGCTGCCATTGACAAACCTATTCAGTTTTGTTATAAATAATTTCAACATTCTACTATTACACAAACAATAAGAGACATTTTTTTCTTTTTAAGCTTAAATTAGTATATTTATCCACAAGACGGCACTGAAAAGTAGGCGAGCTCCGCTAATGCACACATCTGCGTCAACGTAGCAATTATGGTATCGCTGCAAATAAGAGCACTGGCACCGCTGCCAACACTAGCAAATCTTCGTGCAACACGTATATTGTTATACAAGGGCAGCAGCAACCCCCGCAACAACCACCGCAGCAGCCTCCGCACATTTTACTGTATGAACTATATAGAACGCTAAGAGAATTAAATTTAAAGTCAGCAATGCTGATCAATGGTGTGGAAAATAGACTTATTGTAGTTTTTAGGGTTTTAAGATTATAATATAAAATCTAAAATGAAACGAACTAGGAATTAATAACAGTGAGCATCGAAATCTTTTCCGGGTTTCATCCCTATTCACCTCTTGATCCCTACTAATCACCCCATTCTACCGGTACTCAAAGCATAAATACTCGAGTTTTTATCCAAAACGGATAAATACTCGTATTTACTCATTTTTATCCGATATTTACCCAAATTAATAATAATAACTTCACACATCCCACACACGGCCGTCTGATTCCAAACTAGGCAGAGCCTGTACTATGGTAACCAGACTGCTGATAAACATACTTATATATTTCTAAATACATACATATTATAGATAAATTATACCCAGACACAGAACAAATGATCGTGCTCATCACACAATTATTAGTCCTGGGTGGGAATCGAACCCAACCCAACGAATTCGTGGATAAATATCTTTTTGAACACTTAAATGGAGACAATGAGGTGAATGTAATTTTTCTCTTCTATATTATAAAAATATATACTCGTAAGTAGCTATAAAACAAAAGAATACTCACTCGCTCATCTACTGACCAATCACGAAACCAAAAAAAAATCCAATTTATCTATGGAGATGAAATTTGAAGGTAGTTTGTAAATAAGCGACTTTTTATACTATGTTGGTAAGCGGTTACCGTAGTCTATGGACGCTTGTAATTCCAGAGGACTCACATGTGCGTTGCCAACCCTTTAAAACGGATACACTCCTTTCTTGAAAGACCCCATACAGTAGTCCCTCGGGAAAATCTTAGCAGGGAGCTCGTTCCAAAGCTGCAGCATTCGCGGGAGGAAATTCCCCTGGAACCATACCGTTCCATTAGGCGACCGACTATTAGGGTCCGACCCTTTAGGTGCCAAGGAGGATGAATGCCCTGCGCTCGGCAAGCGGTGCGGTGATAAAATGAAGTCGTAGGCATCATGTTAAACAGTTTCTCGGAGCACAACCCTTTATACAAGCGGTAGAACATGCACAGGGAGGCAAAGTCTCTCCTTAGGCTTAAGGGTTCAATACCGCTTGTGGAATCGTCGAAGATTCTCACAGCACGTCTTTTACCGAGTCAAATGGCCTAAGCTCGCATCCAGGTGCCCCCGTCCAGAGATGACAGCAGTACATACTCCACATGGAACAGACTTGTAATTGTATAAGATAAATAATACTCCTACCTACCTACTTCTTAAATGTGACAAGACAAAGTTAAATAAAGGTTTGTAATTGATACTATTACTAACCCTTCCCAGCTGTTTCATCCGCTCTCAAGGACGACCCTTAGGAGCGGCTGAAACAGCGTGACATTACTAGCCTATAACCTTCCTCAACGCTCTATCATACCTATACATAAATTATAATTCAATTCTAACCGATAGCTCCAGAGATTAGCGCTTTTAAAAAGCAATCAAACAAAAAACTTCAGCTTTATTATACTAGTACAGATGCATTGTGCGTGTTTTAAACAGTTAAAGTGGGCAGGTAATAAATTAAAAACGAGATACAACAACAATTAATTGTTACTATATTTTTTTTTCAACAGTATCAACAATCGAACAAAACACAGCCTGCCGCACTCCTCGCTCAACAAATATTAGTAGTTTGACGAGTTTTCGACCAGCATAAATACATACCAGTCAGTTTTAAGAACTGCAATAGATACATAGCGCTGTATTGCGCTCTCGGTTGCGCGTTATTTAATTTCAAAATAGACATTACCCTTAACAAATCATAGGTGATAGTGATTTGTGATTATGGACATGAATATTAAAATGCAAATAGTATTCATTGTGTTGTCTACGGCCTTGTGTTATGCACAAGTTCAAAAACCGTACAGTGATTTGCCAAACCGTATAGGTAACTTTTCCATAGAAACATTACACCATACATTAAGAACATTACAGGATGGACAAAACTTAATTATGTCTCCATTGACCATTTGGACTACACTCGCTGCTATCGCCGAGGGTGCTCTGGGCGATACAAAAATACAGATCTCTAACGCAATAAGGTGGAGAAGGAGGGAAGGTGGGCCCGACAGCTACAAGGAGATCAGTCAGTGGTTGAAAGTGAACACAGACACTGTGAAACTAGCCCAATTAAATACAATGTTCGTTGACCAAAATAGTTTATTACGAAGGGATTACCAGGCCATGGTTAAAATGGAATATGAAATGGATGCTATTAGTTTGAACTTCAGTGAAAGTGTTCGTATAGCAAAAGTATTAAACAGAGTCATTTCAAATGTCACAAATGGTTTGATAAAAGAAATCGTTGAGCCTGATTATTTCCAGAATTCAAATATGCTGCTATCAAGCGCCATACACTTCAAAGGCCAGTGGTCAGTGGCGTTTAACAGGAGTTCAACATCAATACTGCCCTTCTACGACAGTAGTGGTCAGAAAATAGGAGATGTGAACATGATGTATAACAGATTTACATATCCATTCACAAACTTCAGGCAACTACAAGCTAGAGTTATAGAATTGCCTTACGGTGACAGAAGTAGGGTATCCATGTATGTTCTGTTGCCAAATCCTGGCGTGTCGGTTGAAGAAATGCTTATAAACTTTCAAAACATTGATCTCGACACATTTTTTGAACAAATGAGAATATCTAGAGAAGAATATCCAGATGATGAAGTAGACTGCTTCCTTCCCCGTTTCAAGGTGGAGTCGGAATTAGATTTAAAAGGAGTATTGAAAAGTGGTTTCGGTATTAAGGATTTGTTTGACCCAAAAGAGGCTTTTTTAGCTCTTATTGCGAGGACGCCATTGTACGTATCCAAAATGTTTCATAGAGCTCAAATAGAAGTGACAGAAGAGGGTACAATAGCTGCTGCTGCTACTGTGGCCTTGTTCCAAAGTCGTATCCCAATAATAACCTTCAACGCTAATAGACCTTTCGGATACCTCCTAGTGGAAAAAGTTACTAATACTATTATACTGGGTGGAATTTATAAGCAACCTTCTTTATATTGAGAGTAATTTACATTATTTAACTATTTTATTGGCGATAAAAGTAAACAGAAGACTTGGTCTTGAACAATAATTAAATTCAAAAATTGTATTACAAACGCACACATTCAAGAGTTGTGATACTAATAAATGTATAACGTTTACCTATGCCTAATTATTTTAATACAGAGATACTTACGAACATTAGCATTCAGTTTTAATTCATTATAATTTATGATTGCTTCCGGATTGAATATCGTATTCGTTGAATGGTCCAAGGATAGGCTTTCAATACCTAATGTTTTAATTTAATATGATATATGTAGTAAGGAAAGGAGTTCGGTGATCCTAACTCTCGTCAAAGCTACGTTGCAGGACCCTATAAAACCCGTATATAAACTTGGTGGACACAATAATAATATCAGAAAAGTAAAAATAGATTCACGGTTGAAAAACATACTGTGTGTAGCCTACCTAATCAAATATTGGAAAATGTAAATTTCAGCAATAACAAATAATAATTATTGATTAATTCACACATTACCTAGTTAATATTCCTAATGTTCCTTCTATTTCATTATTTATTTTCTGTGTCAATTAAACTCCTGCAGAAATATAGTATGTCATCAAACACGTGACAAAATCACGTGAGCTTAGAGAAGTATGTCGTGTTTATTTTAATAGATTTATAAATTTTCTGAAGATTTTTATGTTGGTGATAACTCAAAAGGAAAAAGGACCGAAGAATCGTTCTAATGAATATATTTGTGAATATAAGTAGGTATTAAATAGGTTTTTCAGAAGCAACTAAAGATTTCGAGGAAAAATTTGTATAGCTAAAAACAATGTTTAATTTTCTAAGTATAAAAATTTATCATTGAAACAGGAAAATTGTCAAATAAATTTATATATATATAGATATATCTATACATATGTAGGAGAGTAATCAATATTGAACCGGCGCTTAAATTGGACCACTTCTGAGAAATCCTCGTCATCTAATTTTGCCTTTTCTAATACTACCTATATGGGTACACCATCTGTAAAGTATTAAGGATAAATGTCTTACAAACAAATATGTCCTCATTATTTAAGGGTAAATGATATTTTAATGTTTGAGTTCCATTATTTCTACGTTATAATGTCATATGTTTAATAGTGTCAGTCTTGACATGTTTACTTAAAAATATGAATATAATATAAATATGAAATGGGACTATAAACTCTCAGACAAACAATTTTTTTTACCACAACTCTTTTTGCACAAGCATATGGGACCTAAAGAGTTTTAGAGTACTTTTTTTGATTAACATCCTTCTTAGGCCTCACCGCTGTTTTTCAGTTTTTTATAACGCCTCTCATTTTTGTCCAGTTTGCGTTTTCTAGTCGGTTTTTTTTTCTTTGTTAGGTGTAGATGGTTCCTCCTGATTTCTCGTAATGCTTTCTTCATCATCTGTGCAGTTTACCTCAGAAAAATGTACTTCTGTAAAATGTAGTATGTGTGTGTGTGTCTGTGTAGAAAAATTATGTTCCACTTCAATCTTGTCATCAGTGTCACATCGATTTTACAGATTTTATTTTTCGTTTTCCATGGTTTAAATAAAAAAAATTAATACGAAATCTATTTCGTATTAAATTTAACGAAACGTAACCGCATAACCCATATGGGTTTATGCTTTTACTGGTAAGTACCGGAAATTATTCACAACAACAATCCGGTAATAGGAACTTACCGAATACCGAAAAGAGAAGCACTTTTGTATTAATGTGTAATGACATTTTTCTCGTCATTAATGTGTTCACAAATTTTCGTACAACAAAGTGGCTATTTCAAATATCTTCGTAACTACCGGTACCGTATGAAAATTCTAAAAAAAATAACAGTTATGTATTTCGACTCATATATTATTGATTTTAGCTTATCAATAAAAAGTCCATAATAGCACATTACAGACTTATTGCATATATGTATGTATACATAACATTCCAAATATACATAGGCATGTAGACACTAAACAGTGAAGGTTATACATGAAATACATAAATAACAATTGAATATGAAATTTAATTTTGTGTGCCGTACGTACCTACCAAAGCGTATACAAACAGTACGGTACCTACATGTATACATGTACAGACATGTAGCACACATATGCACATAGACATAAGAAACGACCTTACGTAGAACAAGGGTTGCCAAAACTACAGTGCTTTTAGAAAATTCAGGAAAAAAATAGTACCTTCACATATATCATTCCTATCTTTTACCCAAGACTTCTCTCACGTTATTGTAGATTGTGTTAAACCGGATGGTAGAAACCTTATGTCCTTTTCTGTACCCCTGATAACGTGTCACCAAAACTTCATGATAATCGGTTGACTAGTTAAGTTCCAGTGTGTTCCAGTTTCAGTTGAAATGACGACAGTTGAGTTAGCAATAAAAATGTAGTATTTTTCGTACTCTATTATTGTTCTATAATATATAGTACAATCAGTGGCGAATTTACCAGTACGCTGAAGCCTAGGGCGGCAGATTTTAAGTGCGGAAAATTTGAGGCCTACATTATTTTTTATGTCTTGTCCTGGGGTATCGAATTAGATAGACCGACCGGTAGGGGCGGCAAAATTTTAATAGCCTACTGGTGGCAAATGTACATCGCCGCTGAGTACAATGGATCAAAATATAGTACGATACTATATATTGTAGTACGGTTGGCAACCCTACGTAGAGCGGAAAACTGATTATCAGAGATGATTATAATGTGTACAGTGACATCAGATATCTGGTTTAGCAGTGGAGGTTTTGATAGTCTATGGTAGCTGTTCAGTTAACGTTAAACCCGATTTATTGCCACTAAAACAATTATTACAAGTTTGCTTAATCAGCGATTTTATACTTCTACGCGACCTGTTTAGTAGAATGATCGATATTGCATACTGGTTACCTATATTATAACACTAGCAGCGCCCCGCGGTTTCAAAAGCATAAGTCCCGATCGCGTGGGAATATCGGGATAAAAAGGAGCTATGCGTTAATCTAGGTCTCCAGCTATCTACATACCAAGTTTCATCGCAATCGGTTCAGTAGTTTTTGCGTGAAAGAGTAACAAACACCCATCCACCCATCCAAACTTTCACATTTATAATATTAGTGGGATAGTGGGATATTAGTGGGATTGTAAATTATAGAGTCGTATGTACGAATTCGTACAATATGACTACAATATTACTGTTGTTGACTTGAATTTAAATACCTGGCTAAATTTTAATTCGCGGAGGCTTGCATCAACCGAATTGCGGCCCTATTTTTAACCGACTTTCAAAAAGGGGGAGGTTCTATGTTCGTCTGTATGTAATTTTTTTTTGTGTATGTTCATCGATATTTCAATTGTGAACCGATTAAAAAATATATTTTTAAGTTCGAAAGGGTATACTCCCGAGGTGGTCCTATTATCATAAAGTCAGGATCTGATGATGGAATCTCAAGGAAATCGAGGAAAAACAACTAACAATGTAATACAATCTTAGAAGTCAATTTTAACTTACTTCCCGGTTTCCGATTGAGCTGAAATTTTGTATACTACTTATGTAAGTTTAGTAACAATTAACAATGCAATAATCTGGTACTATTGAGCTGATCTGATGATGGAGTCAGGAGGTGGATAGTGGAACTCCTCAATGGCGAACAGCAAAGACATGAAATTTTGTAAATGGATTTATTAAATTAAAACTTGTTTTGCACTAAAGAGGGTAAAATAATTTTTTTTATGAAAAAAAAATTAAACCGACCTCAAAACCACAAATAGGCACTCAAAAGCGAAAAATAAATTAATATAATTATTATAACCGCTACCCAGTCATCTATTTGAAGTCGGTGCCAGAATCAGAATCATATTTATTTGCAAAAATAATGTGACAAATGGTGTTACAATAAATAATATTCAAGGTACAAGTATTTTGACCAGAATATTCTTTTTTCTATATTTGAAGTCGGTGCCAGCCAAGTCTAATAGGCAGTAGATAGATACTATCTACAATTTTATTGTCTACCTACTTACTACATACATACATTCTATCTATTACCTACTTGGCTTTTCCGGGTGCAGCTAGTTAATAATAATCATTTCACACACCTCACACACGGCCGCCTGATCCCAAACTAGGCATAGCCTGTACTATGGTAACCAGACTGCTGATAAACATACTTATATATTTCTAAATTCATACATATTATACATAAATTACACCCAGACACAGAACAAAATAATGATTTTGCTCATCACACAATAGTTTGTCCTGGGTGGGAATCGAACCCACGACCTCTGGCTCAGCAGTCAGGGTCACTAACCACTAGACCCACAGGCCAGTCAAATTGTTTGTTAACGTCTTTTTTTCTAAAATTTAAATATTATAGATCAACACAATGTCACCGCCACAATAGGTTGTTTTGTGAAAAGTAAAACAAATCCTACTAATATTATATACGTGAAAGTTTGTGAGGATGTATGTATGTATGGATGTTTGTTACTCTTTCACGCCAAAACTACTGAACCGATTGCGATCCAACTTGGTACGTAGATAACTAGAGACCTGTATTAACATGTAGGTGGGGCTGCCATCCATCCGGGTTTCCCCGGATTTATCCTAGTTTAGGGCGTCCGGGGAGCGTCCGGGCGGGGTTTTCAAAAAGTGTCGGGGTAAAACTCGGATTGACCCATGTGTCCGGATTTTTTTAAGATTTTGTCCGGTGTCGGCAATTTAAGTGATGGCAGGCCTACATATAGGCTACTTTTTATCCCAATATTCCCACGGGATCGGGACTTACGCGGGTGAAACCGCTTGGCGTTGCTAGTAATATATTAAAATAAATAATACCGCGATGCAAATAGGTAAGATCGCTATCTGCCAATGTCGATTTATAACCGCCCGTTTCTAAGTAAATGTATAAATCTAAATACTAGATTACATAAATGATTAATATCGGCCATTTTATGATTTATAATCGCATGCTTACTTAAAGCGCGTCAAGGTCGATTGTTTTATTAACTGGTTAGCCTTTCAAGGCTTGTTGAAATTATAGTCAAACTACCATAGGTACATAGATTTTACCCACGATATGACGAAACATGACGTGTCTTTGTATCTAACAATAATGCCGGAGATTATGTGTAAACCTATGTTACGTGGTTTCAATGACTCATAGAAATGCATTGTATAATGTGCATACGCGACACTTTGGTATAGCAACTTAGATAGATAGATCTAGTACTTACTATTTGATGTGGGAGAGCCATGCTTCGACACATATGGGCCGGCTCGACTCCGCTCGATACCACGGCCTCACAGAAAAACCGGCAGTGAAGCAATGCTTGCATCGCATTTCGCCGCGTGAGTGAGGTTACCCGAGGCCCCAACCCTTATAGCGGAGCCCCAATCCCTATAAGATCACGCTACAACCAGTAGGAGCGGATCATCAATGAAAAATGTGGCAAAAACGGGGAAATTTACAAACGCGGACAAAGTTGCGCGGGTCAGCTAGTTGTAAAATAAAGATAAAACACAAAAGGATAAAATATTTTACTTATCCCTATTTAAATAGGTTCTTACTAGTAAATGTTATCGCAGTTTGCCATCTCTTCCAGGCCTACTGGCCCTAGGACGGTGCGAGCGGTGCGAACGCACCGGTCACCGACTCATTACTATAATTTTTTACTGAAATAATGATGTGAATACGAATATTAATATCACGTGTATCCTCCATTTGCGTCGATTACTGCCTGGAGATGCTCTCACATTGAATTTACATGTTTTCTAAAACTCTTCCAGGTGTAGGTTATGATGTATTTGTGGGATTTAATGGTCCCTTGCTTGCAAAATGAAGCCTCACAAAGATTTAATGGGATTGATGTCAGGGCTGTTTGGTGGAAAAGAACACTTCGCTCCGTATTTTCAATGGTCTATTCGTTTATTGACCCCTGCTGTTAATACTTGGTAGACTGTAGATAGGTAAATTTTCGGCTAGCTATTTAATTAAAAGAAACCACGAGTAGAAGATACACTTAGTTAATTGCAATAATAGAGCAAGTAGTTAGTACAATACAAAATGCCCGTTGGTTGGCGAAAAAGGAAACAAAGCAGCCAACTTAAGCTAAGACAGCTAAGATGTTGTGTTACCAACATATAGGCCAGGGCGACAAACTGATTTTATAATAACCTTAATTAATAGTTTTGACAACCCTAAAAACATATGTAAGTACTTAAAACAATCATGTATAATGCTTATACAAACATAAGGATTGACAGTTTAAATTATTTTACTTTTAAAAATGATTACACTGAAATACTGTTTTAGATTATTTTTTATTTTATTTATCGTATAAAACAAAAAAAAATACAAGAATTATTTAAACATAACACTGTAAACCACTAAGGTTTGTGGAGTGTTACACAGACAGCATCGCAGAGTTACAATAATTTTTACATAAGTAAACCTCTATCTAAGCAACCTGTTAGCTTATTATAACACTATGAGATCTATTGATAATAATCTCCTAAATGTCCTTTAATTATACCTGAAGGTGATTACTGCAGTTGTTGAGTTGTTTAAGAAAAAGTATTTTAGTTGTAATTTAATGCTATTCTCTGAACTAAATCCGGCGGTAGATTGTTTATCAGTCGGGGAATCATGTGGGTACCTAGTTCTTTCGTACGTGTTGTTTGCGCGTACTGTACAACCGGTTTTGTGCGCCACCCGCTCGAGTATAGACAGGATGCTCTTTGACTTTTCCTAAATTATACATACAGCTACTAAATTTAAATGAAAACTGAATGTAACAAATCCAAATCAATTCAAATGTATATGAAATACTAAACATTAAATATGTGTTATTAATTTACGTTCAAGAGACCATTTTGCCTTTACATTTGTGACCTTAAATTAGAAGTATAAACTTTATAAATGTATGAACTAAATTATTAAGATTTAAAAAATATATATGTCAACTTATACGTCTACAGAACAATAGTAGCTAACTTATATGACACAGACTTGCCACCGGGAAAGAAATAAGTAGGTAAACTGTTAGCTGTAAGTACCTACTTCTTGTAACATTAATACATAATTATAAAAAACTAATGTAATTTAAAAATTTACACATTTTAATCGAGTATGTACCTTATTGCCTAAGTAAACCTGAAGTAGGTATCTGTATTGACATTTAAACATTATCACTAAGGCAGTAAACGTACCTTAGTGATAGACCGCTTACGAGTTTTATCGTTAAGAGGTCACGACTTCTACTACTCGTAATTCTATTATCAGTAGTCCCCTGAAAGATTTGAGTTACTCTGGCCATAGGCCAATACAAAGGAGCTAGATTATCATCCTTTAATATAAGAAGGGAGCATACCATCCAGCCTAACATCAGTCCACTGAGGGCGAGATTGGAATTATTTCGTTAATCCACCCTAAAAATCGACATATGGTGTGGAATTCCGGAATTATGTAATAGAGTAATATATTTTGCATTAAAATATATAGCATTTCTGGAATTAAATGAAAAATTATTTCCTAAAATCGACTCTAAAGTAACCTAGTGCGTACAGTCGCGCTCAGATCAAAAAAGTTGTTTATATCAATGAAAAAGTCACATATATATAAAATGTAAGAATTCATCCTTAATGTAGTACGCATCGCAGTGTTTACTAAAATAAATGTAAAAACAATAATAATGATATTGATAGTAACTACCTACTTATTTATTTTATTTCGTGAGTTGTTTAAAAACAAATCTAATGTAAAAAAAAACTTGTAAACACGCCGCCCGCGCCGCCGGCAATTCCAATAAAGTTAGTTTAATCTGCAGTAATATACCATCACCACTCTCTTTCCCACATTACGTGCTTCTCTTTTACACTCAATAAAACGAGTTACTCTATTAACATCTAGGAAATGCACTACTGTTTTATTTTTGTGCACTCGGTTATCCTTATCATTTCGCATCCCATCTTTGAAGTTAACTGACGTCAATTAATGTAAAGTGAAATGGCTGGATGTTCGCAGGAATCAAAATTAGAATTTAATTCAGTTATACTAATTCGTGGTGGATATCAATTTGTTAAAAAAAACCGGACAATTGCGAGTCTGATTCGCGTACGTCCATCTCGGGAATCAATTCTCGAAGACTTTACCCTTCTTTTTCGAAAGACAAACTTATCCTTGCGGTTGCGATTGCAACAATCCAACCACAAAATATAAGTTTGTAATCACAAAAACTATTTTTATGTGATATAACAACAAAATAACGACTTTAGGATTTTTCCGAAGGACCTTGCTTCTTACCAAAATTCATGTTTGTAGGTCAACGGGAAGTACCTCCGAAATGTTCAAATTTGGTCAAACATAAGGCTTAAATGGCCATTTAAGCCTTATATAGGCTGAAATGGCCAAATCTTATGATTGCGTTGACTTAGAAACTCGATTTTTTTACAGCTTCAAGGGACCGCAGACTTATGTATTCGTGAAACACAAGGGTGTTATAAGTTTATCGTGTTTATCTTTGTGTCTTTATTTGTTTGAAAGGAGACTTGATCCAGAGTGGCAAAATGGCTGAACAGATTTTATTACGTTATCAAGTTAACTAAGAGGCTGGTTTGGACTAAAAGCAAAACACATCTATCGATATCTCGATATGTTTTATGTTGTATAAAAGAGGTATATCTACCTGCGTTCATTTCACAACTTTATTATTTTTAACCGACTTAAAAAAAGGGCGAGGTTTTGAGTTAGTCTTCATCTTTTTTTATATCTCATTTTTATATTCTTTTTTTTAACTCGAAGATGACTGGTGCAATATAAAATTATATAGTCGAATTAACTAGTTCGTTCATTCGACGCTCATCGCTAGTAGGTACATTGTTGTAGAAAGGAAAGGAATCCGTTCCCGGTGGCTTCCTTCTTAGGGTATTCCCGGGTCCCCTGCAATAGGCCCACTTGTGACGGAACACCGTGTGGTTTTAGTCGGTTCGATTCCGACATACCACTTCACCATTAGCTCAGGTGAGGTGATGACCCGAGGGGGTTTCCACACGAAAAGAAAAAAAAAAAAAAGAGACGACTATAGTAATGTTTTCTAATTGTAAGCAGTTCCTTTTCACTTATCTTGTGTTAATTTATACGATGGTATACATTTTAATCGATTATTTTCTGTCAAAACTTGCCAATCTATTATTAAAATTTCCGCTCCTTAGCGCTTTCGTTTAATTTGTATGGAGATGAAGTTTTTCCTGATCTCATGGAACAAAGGAAACCAGTGGCGGATTTACAAGGAGGCTGAGAAGGCTGGAACCTACGGCGGCAGATTGTAGGGGCGGCAAATTTGGGGCCAACATTGTTTTTATTTATTTATTATAGACACACCAACAGTATACATAATATACAACATTTAAGAATAACATACAATATGGAACATTTTGTCTTATAGAAATTAAACGATTTATATACCTAAATGTTATTAGGTCCACACAAATGATTCAACATGTAATATGTTTCACCACTGAGATAATTTTTTCTACAATTTGTGTAGTCGTGTTTGGCGTGGCAAGGCGCGAGAACGAGTGACGTGACAGTTTGCTAAATGTATGTTACCAGTCAATAAAAATTTATTAAGTCTCGAAAGTTGTTCCCCGGGAAATGCAAACAGCAAAAGTCCAATCTCGACGCGTTGGTCTTATTATGAACTTGGACCAAACCAAGGTTATATTCAATGGAATGGAAGAAATGGAAGGAACATGTGTCACACCCAGACCGATTGATGTTGAAGAGTCGACGCTCGAAGTTGTTCAAGAATATGTCTATCTTGGGCGATTTATCCAGCTCGGTACAAATAACTCAAGAAAGAACTCAACAAAAAATATCAGTTAGGTTGGGCAGCATTTGGAAAATCACGTCGAGTTTTCTCATTACCCTTGCCGCAATGCTTCAAAGCGCAGGTCTTCCGTCCTCTTTTCGTCGTAGTGGCTCTTACTTGTAATGACATACGATGCCGAGACGTAGACACTAACGGTAGGGCTAGTCCATAAACTTAAAAGTTGCGCACCGGGTTATCGAGTGAGCTATGCTTGGAGTTTCTTTAAAGGGTAAAAGTAAAGAAGAAAGAAAGAAAGAAAGAAAAATGTTTATTTCCAACATAGCACAGTACACATAAATAATAGGTATAAATATCAGTTTATAATGTCCAATAGAGATTTTACACACTTAACCTAATAAAAACATGCCCTGCGCCAGGCAGAAAATGCCCCCGCCTCAGCATAATGCTTCTGCAATACAGCATTGCAAAAGCGCTGATTTTCAGGCAAGGGCCAAGACCACGTTACGGAAGCGTACATGTTACATCCACAATCAAATGAGACTGTGGCTATACCAGTCACTCCTCCAATGCCATATAAAAGAAACATAAAATAAAATAACATTATCATAATATAACTAGTTGCTACCCATAGTTTCTGTTTATTATATGTAATGCGCTATTAAAAAGAAATTTTGAATTTAAATGCCCACAATAAATATAATTTAAATTACCTTAGTTTACTAAGTAGTACATATTTTACTTAATATGAATATAAATGAAAAAATGAATATAAAATAATAAATTACAATATTCTAAAAATTATGCAATTTGACATCAATGCACAGGTTAAAATAAATGCATATTTTATCCGTGCAGTGACTATTATTCGTCGGCCTGTCTCGTCACTATTCCTTTGTCTATGACAGCAAAGGAAAGGACGCTAATGGCGAGCCGGGTGATTCAAATTACGTACTGATAACAACTATTTAATGCAAGAGAAAGAAATGTTACACGTATCATGCGAAATGTTAAAACATTACTGTGGTTTATGTATTTGGTGTAAAGTGTTTAAATGTTTTTGTGAAGCGTGAAGGGTCTTTGTGTTACTAGTTACTTCGCGGTGTCACGATGCGTTGTTATCAATCTATGCTGTGGTTTAGTGTTCCATGGTTGATACATATTACATGATTGGAAATTGCTTGGAATTTATGTGGAATTTATGTGCTACCACCTACTAGATGTACACAGTGCACATGCTAACGGTGAGTTAGAAAGTTTCCAATTTGACAATCCATTAAGTACTTTTTGTAAGTCTTATTGAAACTGTGTACTGTTTTTAGGGTGCGGAATGGCGGTGGCAGGTCGTTCCAACATTTAGTGGCTGCAAATCTGAAGCTCCCGCGAAAGGCAACAGACTGGTGTCTAGGGATGGCCAGAAGATAAGCAGAAGCCCTAGTATTGTGTTTATTACATTCCTTTGACCAGGTCAGTTTCTTATAAAGGTACTCTGGACTTTGATTCTTGATCGTACCAAACATCAAGGTAGCCAAGTGAAGCCTCCTGCGTGCCTGCATGTTTAGCATGTTCTTACTGTTTAGGTAAGGAGTTATGTGTGAGCGAGGTGGTATGTTCAGGCAGAAACGAGTGCAAGCATTCTGTACCCTTTGAATCAGTATTTCTGTTTTCTTAGAGAGACATGTTCCATATGCTGTGTCTGCATAGTTCAGCTTTGACAAGACCAGAGTTTCACAGAGCATGACTCGCATATCCACGGTGATATAAGGTCGAACCCGGTAAAGTAGCTTCAAGCGGTAAAAGCAGTTGCGTACAGCTTCCAGTACATGAGTGTTAAATTGCAATAGACTGTCAAAAACCACTCCCAGGTTGCGAGCTTCCTCCACATGCTCAATTGGACTTCCATCAATACATATGTCTGGTCCATAGTTCCTAATCTTAGAGCATGTGTCTTTTGTCCCCATTATAAGTATCTTTGATTTGCTAGGGTTAAGCACCAAGCAGTTCTTCTGAGCCCATGCTGCTATTCTATTTAAATCTGAATTAATTTTTTTTACAGATTCATTACATTCATGTGGTTTAAAAGAAAAGTACATCTGAAGGTCATCAGCATAAAGATGAAATTTGCAGTGCTCAATACAACTTGTGATGTCGGCTGTGTAGACAATAAAGAATAGAGGTCCCAGTATAGAGCCCTGGGGAACACCGCGGGTTACAGGGGAAAGAGAAGATGAGATGCTACTGCCTGTATTGTCATCAAGAAGCTGAACAACCTGATACCTGTCGCTTAGGTAACTATGGAACCATTGAACTGTTCCTGTGTCGCATCCATATTATGCAAGCTTCGACAAAAGCAGTGAAACACTAATACAATCGAAGGCGCGCGAAAAATCCAGTAGGCTTAGTACAGTTCCCATGCCACCGTCCCTTGCTTCCAAAATATTATCGATAACATCTACCAGAGCCGTAGAGGTGCTGTGACCCTTACGGAAACCAGATTGATACATAGGGAGAATCCTACATTTCTCTAAGTATAACCTGAACTGATCACTGACCACCCTCTCCAAAACTTTTGAGATGCAAGGCAGAAGGCTAATAGGCCGTAGATCCTTGGCACTTCCTGGATTGGTCTTTTTGGGTATTGGTCTAACCACAGCTGTTTTTCATGCATCTGGGAATGTTGATGTAGCAATTGATTTATTAATGATGCTAGTTATAGTCCCAAGAGATTGCGGTAGCGTCAGCAATAGCATATCCAAAGAGATGCCATCAGAGCCCAATGCATTTGACTTTAGCCTTTTAATAATCTTGAGAACTATGTCCTCAGTCACTGGTTCTAGATGAAAGCTACCATTACCAAATCTATTAAACTCAAAAAATGTTTAGTCTGATATGGTAACATTGTCATTACCAGGAACTTCTAAGAAATGTTTACTTAGCATCTCAGGATCTTTACAGTGATAGGGTAGATCATGTGTTTTACTGGTAGTATTTATTGTTGATTTAAGGTTTTTCCACAATTTTGTTGGACAGTGTATGTTATTATTTATTTGTGTTTTGAAATATGCACACTTCTCACTTTCTAAAGCTGCCCTAACTATATATTTTAGATCCTTGTAAGTGTTCATTTTGGTTTCTGTTTTTAATGTTCTGAAGTCCCGGTGAGTCCTATCCCTTAACCTCATCATCTCCTTAATAGTGTCAGTGACCCATGGGTGACATTTTTCCTTTATTAGGATTTTTCGTGTAGGAGCATGTAGGTCAAATAAGGTCGTTACACAATAGTTAAAATATTGTACCATGCAGTTTATATTATTCAAACTGCTAATGTGGCCCCAGTCCATTCTATCTAGATCCTCGTCGAATATGTCAATGATTATATTTTTTAATGGCCTATGTACAATATAACGGGGCGCAGGTTTTTCTACTCTAAAATTTAATTCAGCAGACACAATGGCATGGTGACCGAGATCAGGTATATATGACACTAGGGTAGAATTTACACGTGCATCTGTGCAGACCAGATCAATTAGAGTTTCACTGTGATCCGTAAAATGAGTTGGCTCCGTAATGACATTCTGCAGATTCGAGTAACGAAGTAACAAGTTCAGAGTTTTGGTTTTCGCGTCATTTATGTTAAGTACATTAATATTGAAGTCGCCAAGTAGGACGATCTTATCGGCATATGGAAAAGAAGACAGCGAGTCTGCCAGTGCGTCAACGAAGACGTTTACGTCCAACCAAGGTGGTCGATATGCCGTGCCAATGATAACCGACTGGGAGTTGACGGAGAGTCTCAACCAGTCGTGTTCCCAGTGACCCCGCATTGTAAAGTCCAACCTTCAGTTTTTTATACTTGTTCATATCTGTTATGTTTATATTTTGTTTTGTGTAGTGTAGTTCTAAGACTTTGTAAATATAGTGATTGTAATGTTGATTGTTTATACTTTAGATACATTAAATCTCTTTTACAAAATAGTGTTATGTGGGTTGTACATCTTAGAGTAACTTTATATTCTATAATATATATATATATATATATAGGCATAATATATTCGACATATTCATTAATATTAAAACAATTGATTTAAAAAAATAAGCTACATAGATTTACATGCCAGTGTAATTTTTTACAGCAAGCATCATACATCTTAAAACAGTAAAGTGAAAGTACATAGGTTTTAGTTTTTATCATAACTAGTAGGTTCCCGGCCAAAAACCCGCTCGATATCAGCCTCTGATCGAATGCTGTGACTCTTCTTACCATCAATCTGTTTAGTGAGTATTCTGCCCCCTCTGGTCCAGGTATACTTCCAACACAGGCGCGCTGCCACCTGTCGGGTCTGGTAGAGTAACGATTTGTTTTTCCTCGTCAGTCGCTCGTTCACGTAGAAACGGCGCGGAGGCGCTTGCAAAATAAGCAACCTGAAATGGCAATGAGCTGGCCACATCTGCCGAAAGATTGATGGCCTCCAACGGTTATTATACTGCAAACGAGTCCGCGAATCGGTTAACCGAAGGTAGGACGCACCCCAGGCAGATAGACTGTCAACCTGAGGAAGGTAGCTGGGATGGATTGGACCGGGTGCTATGGCGCACGTTGGAAGAGATAGACGGATTTGACGTTTACCGAATGTACATGTGTGAGTAGTTTTAAGGCATAGTACACAATTGAGCTTTTATTAGCTCAGAAATATCCCCAAAAGGTTTCTTGTAGCAATCTTACCTAAATCGCTGGGTTGTAAAAAAAAATCTAAGAACTGACACATCGATACCCTATTTCACAATCATACTAATTACGAGAAAAAGGTGGCGTAATTAGGACGATAGTGCACAAATCATAAAGTTACAATTGCATTGACCAAAAAAAATTAATTAATATAATTGTGAACTGGGGTATTGAATTATAGAGGTCAGCCTACTGGTGGCAAATGTGTAAATCCGCCACTGAGGTAAACTCATAATCATCGCATCTGTTGTACAGAATGAACACAATCAATGCCAGTGTACAGTCTTTATATTATTTTTTTTTTTTGTGGTTACCAATCCAGCTATACATATAATATTAAATTTAGCAAATTGTGTCAAATCGTCCTAAGAGTTTGGTAATCTATCGAAAGTTTCATTCGGCTCATCTAAATTAGATTGATTGCTTAACTCGAATTCTTTTGGCATCTTAATGTATATCACTGAACAATTGAAAAAAAAATTGACCTGAAAAGTTGGTACCTATAGTTTTCTAATCGTTAACAATTTCCACTTATCTTATCAAAACTTGCTAATCTATAATTAAACTTTCTGCTGCCTACGTTGCGCTTTTATTTAATTCGTGTATAAACTGTGAAGATAACCGGATACTGAAGGGATTTTCATGCAGTTTTCACCAATAGATGGAGTTCATGAGGAAGGTTTAGGTATGACCAAAGTTTCGACGACAGCTAGTAGGATATAATGATTCAAGTATGGTACGGCTTCGGTACTAAAGGAGGAGGCGAAATAAAAAATATAACTATTGCTAGGCGGGTCGACCTGAAGAACTTTTAACAATTACAAGAAACGTGACATGAAAATATTATATATTAAAAACAAAAAACCACACTAAAAATATGGGTCTATTCCACTCTAACCCCCCCCAAGTAAATCCACTTTTCCACAAATTATTCCACTCTACTCCACTGCTGGGGGGGGGGATTTGTTTCCACTTGTAATAATTATGCCACTTTGATCCACCAATGGCTGCGGTGGAATAAAATCCACCTTGACTCGTGCAACATTTGTGGAAATTAGTGCCCCTAGATAATAAACAAAGACGAACTGCAGGTTTGAATATCTCGTTTTCAACTGACTTAAAAAAAGGAGGTTTTATGTTCGGCTGTATGTATTTTTTATATTTATGTTCACTGATATTTCCGGCATCTATGGACAGATTTTAAAAATTGACTATATATAAAGTATCGGGCTTAATAAACTAAATTTGATATAATCTAACGTACCTACTGCTTACTTACTTAAATTATAGAATATAATGTTCTAAATACCGTATCTACTCGGTACGCAAAAATGGAAAAATGAACACTTTAAAAAAAAGTTAAACCGACTTCAAAAGCCACTAAGAAAAGGCACTGAAAAGTGAAAAATAAATCATTGATTCCAATTTAGTCGTAAAGACTATAACATACATGTGACATTTTATAAATTATAAAGCCTAGGTTACATTTAATTTTGGTTCAAGAATTTGAAATGTGGTGGATTTTCCATTAAAGCAAAAATCCACAAATTAACAGTGGTATATGGTGGAATAACGAGTAGAAACAAATCTACAAATTGAAACAGTCGTATATAGTAGAACAAGTAGAAACAAATCCCCCAGTGGATTAGAGTGGAATAATTTGTGGAAAAGTATCCGCCGGTGGATTTGCTTGGGGGATTAGAGTGGAATAGACCAAAATATGATCTGAAAACCCAAAAATACTAGTACTAGGCAACTTGAATGTTGAAAAAGCTATTACAGTTGGAGACTAGCCAGCCAACAGTCATAGTGGTGGCCTTGGTAATTTTTTGCTTTTCAATTCGGTTCGAGTTATTGATTTTTATAATAATTCGTGGTGGTACATAAAAGTGATCATAATTATGCATAATATATAAAATAAATATATATTTAAGAAATATAATATATAATAAAAAAAGTGTGTGTGTACTTATGTACGCACGTAAGAAGTTATACTTTTATCTAGTTAAATAAAGTTTATTTAAATATCATAAAAAATAATACATACCATCAACTAACCTCAAATTCTACAAACTTACTCAAAGTAGGCAATATGTAAAAACCATTTTTATCACTATCGTGAAGTTGTATGTAACTTTTTTTGAAAAACTAAAACTTCAGGGTGTCGGTTTTTCGCGCCAAAAGTATATAATAATAAAAATACTGAATATTATATAGTGATTACCCTAATTTATAAGCACTTATAATACTTCTAAATTATGGTAATCATTATAACATTGGCCAAGGCACAAAAAGACCTTACACTGTCTACAAAAAACGGTCGTCATCGTGCGTTTTTTGGCAGCCAGGCATCGCACGCACCGGGCCCGCTTAAATTTATTTTGACGACTCGACGTCTGTTCGGTGTTAGTGTCGCTTTGCTCGGGATTATGGTTTAACAATTTGTTCAACCGAGCACAGGAGTCGTCATTTACGTAGTTATTCGTCACGTGCGACCGCGGTACAGATGTTGTTCCGATTTTTTCTATAAGCTGCTCCGCTAATTTATAACGAAACTGCCGGTGCGTGAGGATACGGTCTTGCCCAGTGTTGGAGCGGTATATTATATAAGGATTTAAAATACTTATATTTAATAACCTCTTAAATACTTTTATATACCACTTCATGCCACGTTTTCTCTCAAGAAGATAACCTGATAATTTGTGGTCCTTCAGATCAACACCGCCCATAAACTTATTGTAATCATCAATAACTTTAGGCTTCAAAATTTTTTGGCCTGCTCGGCGGCTGTCTACGACATCATTATTGTGATAGGTAGACACTGTGGTAACCAATTTGACGTCATTCCATACCGTCACAGAGATGTCACCACAGTGTCTACTTACCACCGTCCCGCGAGCCATCCTCCGCTCATTCAATATTTTTATATCGGCGGGGGTTTTTTGACTCCGCCGATTCAGTGTGCCCACTACATCTGTAGCCCTCCTCTTCAAATATCGGCACAATTCCACAAAATTATAAAAGTTGTCCATAAACAATGGGTACCCTTTCCCTACGTAGTCCCCTAACAGCTTCAAAACAATTTTGGCAGTGCTGCTGGTAAATCCGCCAACTGGTTGTGAAGATGTTGAACCTTTCCCGGTATAAATTATGAAGCTTAAAACATAGCCGGTTACAGACTCGCAGAGTTCGTAACTCTTGATGCCGAATCGTGCTGCCTTGGTGCGGATACACTGTGCCCAGCTTAATCTTCCCTTCCAAAGCAGCAACGATTCGTCAATCGAAAGTTCTCTGCGAGGGCTGTAAACGGCTTTGAATTTTTTGTTTAAATAATCCAAAGGAGGAGATATTTTGGCGCATTTTCGTTCATCACCCTGATCTAGAATCGTGTCGTTATCACGAAAGTGTAAGAATCGCATTAATAGTAAGAAGCGGCTCTTGCTCATGATTGCCGGGAATCCTGGCATAGCCAGGATTCCGGTAGACCAGTATTCCTCGATTTGTCCACGGACACATATACCCATTAAGATTATAACACTAATTAAACGGTAAAGTTCTGAAACGGACGTCTCCACCCAGTCATTCAAACGTGATTGAGCAGAGATGCCCGTTTCGGACACCGAAAAAGGGACAATGGTCTGCCAGGCGTATAAATTAGTTTCGTCTCTTATCATTTCTAGAAGAGGTTGGTCCCATAATTGAGTAAAAATATCTAATGGAGATGTGTCTCCAATTTTGGGGCCCAACCTCTTCTACAAATGGTTCCTTTCTGCCGGCAAATGAGGTATAGTCTGCCGTCCAAATGAAGTCCTCCATATTTTGGGACTCTGAGTCTTCATCCTCAGAGTCTTCAAGAATATTTAGAACCTGGTCAGCCGTCAGCTCCTCTTCATTCTCCTCCTCGCTCCCAGAGTCGACGTCCAAGGCTTCGGCCGGTGGGGCGTCAAATATTTCATCATGCACCTGTAAAGGATGCCACCCACCAAAAACATAAATGCTCAACATGCACATCGAGTGTTAGTATTTATTAACACTCGGTATGCATGTGCAATTCGAGGTGGATTTTTGTTTAACAAATTAAATAAACTAATTACCATACAGTAAGATTGAATGCAAAACCAAAGTATACAAATTACTAGTCAAATTAAACTATAAGGAAACTGAAAAACACTGAAAATAGCAGTGTAAACATTTGGTTATTTATTACATTACAGGCACGCGTAAGCACACGCACACGCACACACATGCATGCATGCGCGTTCCCACATACCATATTCCCACATCCACGCTTAACGTTTATTTCTTTCTTTTAAAAAGACACCGCATTAGGAATTTTCCTGTATCGCGGGGGCTTCACAAACATTTAAACAACGGACACAAAGAACATTCAGACTCGGGACAACTATTTGTGGATCACACAAATTTCGTCCCGTGTGGGATTCGAACCCACAACACTCGGCGCGGCGTTGTGGCGAAGTGACCACTTAAACCATTGCGCCATCGGTGCAGTCAAAAGTTCTATCACTGCGTTATATACTAACTATGAACAACGTTATAGTGCAACCCAAAACAATGTAATGGAGGGCCTGGAGTTCTAAAATACAGGCCTAAGTTTCGTTTAGACTTTACTACTTTGACTTTATTATTATTAAAAAAAATATTTCTTCGTGCCAAATTTCATAAAAATCGGTGCAGGGATTAGGGCGTGAAAACGTAACAGACAGACAGACCGACAGAGTTACTTACGCATTTACAATATCAGTATAGAGTATGGATAAATACTTCCGTGAATTCGCCCGGAGTCGGTTGGCTCCAAAAGTAGATCCTTGCTCGACACAATCAGGTACCCCTCAGGAGTTCTTTCAACCAGAAAACTTCGAATAATTTCACTTCTGGGGCTCGCGTTCGATGCACTTGTTGAATCCATAGTAACTAAAAACAATTAAAATAACTAATATTCTATAATAACAAAAGCCCTGTTGGTCGTTACACATATTAGACTCATAAACAAGGTTAAAATACCTACCTACTAGCACGCAAACAAAAACCATAAATATAGACAATTTTAGAAGCTGATTTTTAGGCTTAGGTATGCAAATAACTGTATGAGCTTAGATCATGAAGTCTAGATTCTCTAAAATTAAAGTCGATTTTTTTTTTAAATTAAAGGATTACTAACGTGGGCCACACATTACTAGTAATCTTGTTAACCCCTCCAGTCAGTGTTGCCAACTCAGTAGTTTTTCCACTAAATTTAGTAGTTTTTATTTTAGAATAGTAGAAAAAAAATATTTTTAGTAGTTAGTAGATTTTGTCAGTAGCATGGTTGGTCATCAGTGTGTACAAATTTTAATTTCTTAACCATCACATGTCAACATAAAAAGTTAAATACTTTACTTACTTTTCTCATGAATGTTAAAATTAAATATGTAGACTACATATATGTTCACATACAATTAATATATACAATAATATAATCATTTTCTAGCAAATATTCGCGCCTAAAATTAAAATAAAAATTTTAATATAATCCACCAGAGCGAGTTAGTGGTTTTTTAGTGGAATGGATTGGTCGTCTTAGTTGGAGAGAATTCAGAATGTTGGCAAACACTGCCTCCAGCTAAGCTTAACGCTTGTCAGGGGCGGCCTTAGGCATTGCGAGGCCCCGGGCGATAGATCTTTGAGAAATGCAATAAAAAAAAATTTACATAGGAAATTAACAAAACTTTTATGTCAATTTCCTTCACTTTTCTATGGAACGGTATCCACTAACCAATTGACGATCTGTTTTATTTTCCGCTAAATCTTTCAAAGCATCACATATATCGCTTAGTTGATATTTAACGGCCTATCGACTCTACCCAGAATTCCCACGTAGTTTCAGATAGCAGTTTTGACTTGAGCCAGCAGAGATTTTTCTCTATGGGTGGTTGTGCGAGGGCGCGAGGCCCCTGCAAGAGCGAGGCCCCGGGCGGTTGCCCTGCTTGCCACCCCCTTAGGCCGCCACTGACGCTTGTATTAGGAGTGGGTTCACGACGGTAGTGCACTGGGTGGGGTTCGAACCCACAACCACTTGATCGCAAGTCCAACGTCTTAGCCATTACGCTACCGCCGCTTAAAAATTATAGTCCAATTGGTCTTTAATACATAATGGTACCAGACATCATAATGTACAAAGGTTCTTTTATTTAAGAAATTATTTACAGGGAGAACCATTAGAATTAATTAAAAATTTAACCATTACTAGTGAAAATTGTTCACTATTAGATATAAATCCTATAACAAATTCGTTATAAGATGGCATATAACATTAGAAACTTTTTGTCAATTGTTAAACAACAGCTACTTGCTCTTAGAAACTTAAATATGCCTGTTGATCAGTGGGATGCTATTCTGCTATGCATACTCAAGAAAGCTGGATACCTATTGCAATAGGGAATTTTAATTAATCAGGGAAAAACAGTAAAAAGTAGCACATTTGTTGGATTTTCTAGATAAGCGAGCCCAAGCATTGGAGAATGTTAAGAAACCAGTGGTTGTCTAAAGGTAGCTAACATATTGGTAAAAGGTAGGAACGCAAAACCTTCAGCTTTGCTGTCCACTTCAACTCAGCTTGCCTGCTTAATATGTAAGTCTGCTCACAAGCTTTCTTTATATGCACAATTTAAATGAAAAAATTAAAAACGAGCATGGTTTGTGCAAGGTGTGCCTAAACAAACATAATGAAAAATGTAGGTTTACACTGGCTTTGTCACTTTAAGAGTAACATTTGAAGATCATATTGTGGTGTGACCTTCCCTGCAAATGTCACACTGCTTCCTCTAGATAAGGCACAATCACCAGTTATTTTGGTTTCTCAAACAAGCAATCAGTTTTGTTACCCATGGCTAAAATAAAGCTAAAAATGGGACTGAGGTACTGTAAAGGCACACAAAAAGAAAAAACCATACGCTTGGCACGCCTACTTGACTTACAGCTTAAATCAATTAGCACACCTTTTCCTGGCATTGGTAATAGCAAAGGTGAGCTATCAAAATGTGTTAACATAGAAATCCACTCTTTAATTCATTTATAAAATAAACGTAAATTGGTATCTTTTAGACTCTATCACCACTAAACTGCCTCAAATTAAATTCAGTATGGAGAATCTAGTACTTCCCCCAAATATAACACTAGCTGACAACACCTCTAATGAACCTAGTACAATACTTACATCCGTATTCACAAACAATGATATGAGGTTTCACAGTGAGCCCGGACACATAGAGGCAGTAATTTCAATTCTTAAACAATACCTGAGCCATTGACAACGCTAAATATTCATTAAAAGGAACCCTTATCTAAAGTAGTCGATCTATTTTACGCAAAGCAATAGCGTCGGTGAGAGTGACAGTTGATGAACATTGCTGTTTTATTTCATACTTTTAATTGAACAGTGATTCGAGATTTTCAAACTCCTTACAATTACTACAGTGAGGAAGAATACTGTACTTTTTGTACTCGTATGTGCCGTTCATTAGTTTAAATCTAATAAAATTTACTAAAAGGAGCTTTTTGTCACTTACTTGTGGATTTAAGATTTTATTTTTGTAAATGATCAAATCCTTTTCAATATTCTAACATATTCTTCGCTGTTTCTATAAATATTTTCTCCCTCTGCATCCATAAAGAATGTTTAAACTACACCGATTTTTCTTTAGCACACAAAAAAATCATCACACGATTATAGTACGAGAGCCCACGACACAGAGTACAGTAATATTATTAGAGACGACCATACACAAATCTATCAATCAAATACTGCAGAGACCTTACCAATGGAAATGGACCAATCACAGATCACTATTTGATGCAAAGCGTTCTCTTAGCAAAGGGTAACTTAAGTATCGTTTGTGAATGACTAGGCTGGCCACAACGAACCCTACGAGAAATTTCCTATTTAGCTAAGCGTTGCTGCCACGCTACTCAAAGTATTGTTTGTGAATACAGGTGATATTCTATTAGGTGCTGCTATTGACTGAGCCAAATAGGTCCCAGTCCAACTCCGGGAAAGATGTAAAGAAAAATGTTAAGTCTACAGTGCCTGTGTTACTGTCTTTGGTCATGTTATTGCTGCCACCATACCTACCTACACGAACTGAACGTCGTAAATAAAAACAAAATGCCAAATCGAACTTTTTGTGCAATGGACGTGTTTTGTTATTGATAAATGTATTTAATAATAATAATAACTTCACATAGCTTACACACTTATTTATTATGTTAAATTGCACTAAAACTGCAAAATAAGTCGCTATAATTATTTTAGTTATTACTTATTTTGTCAAAATAATTTAAAAATACTTTAGATGTTTATTCTTTACTCGCCGCGTGGCTGTGCTAATAATAAATAATAGTTATCTTCTTAACACAAATAATAAATGTTGCTTATATAATATATTCTACACAATGTTATATAGAAATTGTGCTAAATCAGGTTTAGAGTGTTTGGCCAGGGTGGATGTTGTAATAAATGTAGTCTAGTAAACTGTAAATAATTAACCCATAAAATTTAGGAAAGGTGACGAACTTTGTAGGTGTGGACTGCCCGCGTATTCATGTGCTTCTCTCACACAATATGTTTGACATGGTACCTACCTATAGGATTATCTTAAAACACGAAATTAAATTAGGACCATCTATAATAAGGCTAGAAAATAATATAGTAAGAGCGACTGAAATGTAAAACATATTGAGAGCGGCACGAACTAGTAGGTAGTTATTTGTTATTTAATACTTTTGGATAACATCATATGTTATACAAAAGTATTAAATTGGAGCGCATATCATAAAACGTGTTGCCGATTAAAGGGCTCTCCTAAGATACAAATAGTTACAGGTAGCAGGCAGATACCTTTTGTCTCTTATGCTCCTGTAATTGTAGACTTTCGTTGTAATAATAAAAATTAGAATAATGATATCTATGATAGACTTCACCGTATGATTCTGAACTGAATTCATACTCGCGCTTAATTATAAACTGACGAAAAAATGTAAACTGCAACAAGTGTTGCCAACTTTTTGTATGAGAAATAAAGTATATTAAAGTCGGAGAGTAAAAAAAACAGTGTTTTAGAAAAATAAACAGTGTTGTTTTTTTAAATTGAGAAACACGTTTTGGAGCTTCTCGCACAAATCAATACCTTACTGTCATTTTTTAAAATTTCACACATAATAAATCTTAATTAAAATAAATGAGAAGCAATTTTTTTAAATAAAATTGATTAAAGCCCTTTTTTCTATAATCCCGTCACTGTCATTTTGCATACATTACAGAAAAGCAAGCATTGAAACGTAAGCAGAATATCTTTCTCCCGTCTACACAGCGGCCATTCTTTTGTTTTTTTTTTTCTTAAATACAACTCCCGCATTAGGAATGACTCCTGTGTCGCGGGGGACTTGAAAAACATACAAACAACGGACACAAAAAACACCCAGACTCGGGAACGGGAATCGAACCCACGACCTATGGCGTAGCAGTCAGGGTCACTAACCACTAAGCCAACAGGCCATTAGTATATATGTATATGTGTAGAGCATCAACATTTTATGTTACTATGGAAAGGTTTAAGAATAATAATAATAATAACTTGACACATATCCCAAACTAGGCAGAGCCTATACTGTGGTAACTTGACTGCTGATAAACATACTTATTTATTTCTAAGTACATACATATTATAAATAAATTAAACCCAGACACAGAACAAATGATCATGCTCATCACACAATTATTTGTCCTGGGTGGGAATCGAACCCAATATTAAAAGTGAAAAATATTTTAATTACTTTTAAAAATTAAAATTAGGGGAAATATTTTATTTATTATTACCTATATAAAACTCAACACCCATAAATTTAATTATCAAATAAATAATCTTTTTCATTATTTGTGTATTTTGTACAACCATAAAGTGTCTGGCAAAGCAGTTACACACAGAGACAAAGGTCGCGCGGTGGGCAAGGCGTTCTCAACTTTCGAAGAGCGTGAATAAGATATATTTCTGGTCGCAGCTAACGCCAGGTATTATTAATTAAATTTTGTAGGCTATTATAACATAGGTATTGTCACTTTTGTATGGGAGTGATGTATCTGTTACGAAGTAACTATTATCTTATCTGTGCCAGGGCTGCCAGATTGTATAATTGGATACAATGTCCTTACTGACGCTATACCGAAATAAGTACGTACATACACATAGAGTTAAAGTTTAAACACCTTTATATTTATTACTTACTAATATATTATATTGTTAACATATTTATTGAAATCCCCACAGAGTGACGTACTATAGTAATTGTAGTTTGTACAACACTAATTTTGTATAATAGTACGTGATTTTGTATGTATAAGTTCTGAGACTCGGTGGTATAAAATAATTTGTCCTTACTGGCAGCCCTGATTCACACGCTTGGACACATATCGAATCTGTATTAATTGTGGCGTGGAAACACGACAGGACAGTAGGGTGTTGTGCCCATGTTATGACCATTGTTTGGTTCTTGGGCTGGGCAAGGTTTCAATCTAATATAAAACCCCGAGCCCAGTTTCTAGATGACGTGTTAATTATATATTTAAAAGAGGACAAATAAAGAATCGAAAAAACTAATAATGTTTTTCTTTGGTTTTCTCTCTTTTTAAGGTTTTTTTTTAAATAATACACTCATATAACATAAAAAATTAATATAACTTACAAAAAGTCAGAAGAAATACTTGGGTTTGAACTTAGGACATCTCATTTGCCAGTCAAGGGTCATACCGCTTTGGCTATCAAAACAAATTGATGTCCTAGTCCTATCTAAAATATATTAGCGGTTCCTATACATATATCTATGATTTCAACCCTAATGCCTAAAATTTATTTCATTCATATGTAACATTCGAAATTCAAACATTAGACAGAACTTCCAGTGCACTCTACGTATACATTTAGATATGTTATTACCTCCTTTTTATTTTTAACCTAATTATATATATACAGATGTGTGTGTGTATGTAAATGCAAATACATTGAGAAGTTATGTTTTCACGTCTGACGTGCAGTCCTACGACTGACTGTATTTTTTTGTCTTTATGATGCTTATTTTGGGGGACCCATATTATTTGTTCTCCCTGGTAACACTCCAGGAAGCGTAATATTTGCTCGATAGACCATTCCGACATATTTCTTATCAAAAATTAATTTGTCATCTTCGTAAAACTTAATTCAGTCAGCGCGTCGTCCGTTCGCCACAAAGATGCAAACTATACTAACGCGGCTGAGCGCCGAACGCGTGTGTGTGAACACGCACACAAGCACATTCACCCTTTGATGTGTGTCAAAAAACCGACAGTCATCCCGATCGGTGCCAAGCGCGAGCACATTCACGCATGCATGCACAAACAGCCTGTTCACATGCTTGTGTCGTTGAAATTCGGTTTGAACGCGAGCGTGTAAACGCACCCGACAGTCATCCCGGTCGGCGGCAAGCGCGAGCACATTCACGCATGCATTCACAAACAGCCTGTTCACATACTTGTGCACGTGCTTGTGCTCGTTGAATGTCGGTTTGAACGCGAGCGTGTAAACATACCATTACTGGTGTTCAAATTTGAAATGGTCGTTAGTAACGACCACCCAGGGTTGCCAACCTTAGACCTTTTTCTCGTACATAAACAACAAAAAAACTTCGTACTTTGGCTTTAATGCTGGGTTTACACGCACGTCACGCAGCCTGGCAAGCAGCCTGCCTTGCAGCCTACGCACTTACTTTTTCACGCAACCATGCACAAACAGCCTGTTTACATACTAGTGCCCGTACTTGTGCTCGTTGAATGTCGGTTTGAACGCGAGCGTGTAAACCCACCATAATGATGCGTTTACACGCTCGCGTACCCAAGGACCCAGCGATCGAGCGCAAGGCATGGCACAATTTTGGCGGTAAGCGTTAAGGTCTGTCATGGAGGATTGACTAAAGAGACGTTATGACAGCCTCTCTTACTTGACACGGCTAGGTGTGTGTGCTGTGTGTGCCATCACTGCGGGGGCTGATCAAATGACAGTGCGCTCCATGCGCTTGTAAAGTGTTCAGTGTAGATATAGTAGCGCCTCGACCTCATGATAGCCATAAGTGTTGGAAGCAGGGGTGCAACAACGGGGGGTGTCCAGGGTGTCCGGACACCCCCTAAAAACCTGTGAACACCCCCTTCGAGGGTGTCCAAATATCCCCACATAACCCAGAAGACAATGCGCCGAGGAGTCTGTTATTATTTATTAACCCTTATAATACTTTGAAATACCCCCTTACTTTTTGAGGGTTGTTGCGCCTCCGTTTGGAAGCCTTTCGCTTTATACTTGATTCGCTTTATACTGAGCCCTTGGTCATAGACACCAGTGATGAAGCACCGTGTGGTTCTAATCGGTTCGATTCCGACATAACCACTTCACCGAGAGCTCGGTTAGGTGGCACACGAGGGGTTTTCCACACGTTAAAAAAACGCGTCTGGTGTCTTTGGAATACTCGGTTGGAACGATGTTCCTTTCGCTATATATAAATATATTTAATTTACTGGATAAATTGTATCAAAATATAGTAAATATTTCAAAAACTCGAAATCAAAATTGCGCCATCTGTGAAAGTTACCCGAACTAATATATGGATAATTAATATACAACAGTAGTATCACGCAGAATCTATAGATGGGGTAAATAACATAAATTAACTCGCGGTCAGCATTTTACGTTGCGCTTATACTTTTCTGTCTAGCCCCGATCCGCGGGCGTCTGAAGCGTAACGTGCTAAAAGGAACTTCTTTCAAAAAAATGTCGTGCTCTGTGTGCACGTGCACGTGCACTGGCCTGTGCCAGTGCCAAACAGCACTTGTCTGTACAAGTGCTGTTTGGTTCGTCCACGAAATACGAGGAATATGCGTAAATATTGATCAATACATTCCGTGTACTTAACTAATATTTTGTTTGTTATACCTAGTCTTTGGTAATGAGTAACTTTGAAATCCTTTTATGAAATTTACAATATAGTTACCTATTTATTTATTATGCCTGTTACACGACAATGTTCCTATAGGTAAATAATAATTATTCAAACTATTACACTTAATAATCTGAATATTAATAGCAAAACTAATAGGTACCTATGATTTAATTATTTTCACTCAATTTGTTCTAATCATTGTTAATTAAAAAAATATAATCATTATTACTTCCTTCCCCAGACCGCTAAGAAATACTAATACAGTGACATGGAAATATGGAATTGTGTCAGAGTCCGATATTATCAATAACAATTATTTATAACGTAAAACAGCGTGATATTTCTGTTATCTTACGTCTGTTGTGTTTCTTCTTGCAATACCTTGACGTTTGGGATAAACCTATTTTATATGTCAAAGCATTTCAAGAAAAAAGAAATTACTTCGGAACTATCATACTTTTCGTCAGTTTTCGTACACGTCTGTAAGTTTATCAAATATTCTGATTTCGATAGTGTTCTCACCTAGTTGAACAGGAAAAAAATCGTCGGTACTTTATCGGTTGTAATCTTGAAATTATAAGGAGGTAAGATGAAAACAGAGAAAGTAGTGAAAACAGAGTGTTAGTGATCGTAATATTAAAATATTACGATCACTTACGTAGCAACGAAACGCCAGTGACGATTTTTTATTTCGATTAAAATCTTTAGTTTGCATTCTGTATTTGATATTCTGCAAAATTGGGGATGATGCATTCGAGACTCATTTAAGATTTATGTTATTTTTACAGCCACGTCTTCAGGATTGCTGATGCTGATTAAATGTCATAAAGGTATGAGAAATACAATCAACATCAATGAAGAATCAACTGTAAGGTTCATCAATGACGGAGGATCGAACGAAAAAAACGGCGTTTTTTTTCTACTTATTGTCCAAAAGTCTAAATGATTATTTGTTATTAAATATTGATCCTTGAAATCAATACTACTACATGCGGCAAAACCCTATAGATTTTAATTACAAGTTAAAGATATGTGCTATTTCAGTTATACACCTAACAGTAGACTGATCGATTGATAGGTAAAATTATAGACACTAGATACATCTAAGAGCGATAATTAGAGATACATTATGCTAAAATGAAACTTAGGCTTATTATGTGATATCAATTAAACGTACCAAAAAGTACTACGTTAGGAAATAGGTACAGGTAAAAGCACAGATGTAAAAGTTTCGAATTGGGTAGATGACTATGCTCAAAAATAAATTATTTCACGTAGACGGGCAATAAAATAACTTAAAATACCTATTATAGTGTCCTATTAAATTGTCCAGTTTTAGGTACTTTTAATTATTGATTTTCTTTATAATTGTCAAATTAACATTAAAAGTGGATGATTTGACAACAATAAGGCGTGACGTCATGCCTAGATATTTACAAAAATGTACTGAACGAACCGTTTTGACGTTTACTCAAAAGATAGTTTTAACTTGTACGAACCGTGAGCCATAAGAGAAAAAAAAAGTTTTAATTTGACACTGACAGCCATCTCATCATCATCGTCATCACCCAATAGATATCTATTTTTTTAAATAATTGAATTGAATACAAAAGTGTCAAACGTATCATATTCGATACTCTTACTATAACTTCCTTTCATTACTATTGTTTCCAACTCTGTGGTGAATAATGGTTTCTAGATATGAATGCATAATCTAAGATGTTGCTTACTGGTTGGTAATACGTTGGTTGTTATTTACTTCAAGAAAATGATTTATTTTAATTTTGTTTTTGTGTTGCTGTGTCAAAAAGCAATCAGTTAATTTTGCCTAAAGATTATATTCCAAAGTCTATATTTACGAGTGTACTAAAATTTGGGCAATAGGGTTCTGGACCCAAAAAAATTATCTTTTAGTTCTGGACTAAAAGATAATTTTGTTCCATTGTAATTTATAAATGATCAAAATGGACAACATTAAATCCAAAATTTATTATCCTTTAATAAAGAATCACCGTCGCCATAGAATTACGACCAAAACCTTTTTCAATACAATTCAGAAGAATATTTAATTTAGCTAGATCATTTCGAAAGCAAGTGACTTTAAAAAATTTGATACTGGAAAAAGAAACGGATATATTGGTGCGTTTACACGCACGGAGTGCAGCTTGGTACGCAGCCTGCGCACTTACACGTGCCATCACACCAGGGCTCCCAGATACAAATTTCGTATAGTTCGGTTATCTTATGTATCCTGTTTGTATAGTAGAATGCATTGTATAATTGAATACAAACGAAATAAGTACGTACATACACATAGAGATACTTGAAACAAATCATGTCTGTGGTAAATTGTTAAATCCTTATACGTTAAATTTAAAACACCTTTATATTTATTACTTACTAATATATTATATTGTTAACATTTTATTGAAATCCCCACAGAGTGACGTACGTTTTACAACAATGATTTTGTATAATAGTACGTAATCTTGTATAAGTTTTGAGACTCGGTGGTATAAAATAATTTGTCCTTACTGGCAGCCCTTATTCACACGCTCGGACACAATCATTTCTGTATTAATTGTGGCGTGGATACACGACAGGACAGTAGGGTATTGTGCCCATGTTATGACCATTGTTTGGTTCTTGGGCTGGGCAAGGTTTCAATCTAAAATTTCGAGCCCAGTTGCTAGATGACGTGTTAATTATATATTTAAATGAGGACGAATAAAGAATCGAAAAAACTAAAAATGTTTTTTGGTTTTCTCTTTTTTTTTATTAATATACACATATATCATAAAAAATAATATAACTTACAAAACGTCAGAAGAAATACTTGGGTTTCAACTTAGGACCTCTCATTTGCCAGTCAAGGGTCATACCGCTTTAGCTATCAAAACAAATTTATGTCCTAGTCTTATTTAAAAAATATTAGCGGTTCCTATATCTATGATTTCAACCCTAATGCCTAAAATTTATTTCATTCATATACAACATTCGAAATTCAAACATTTATGAGCGGCCAGGAGCGCAGAACTTCCAGTGTACCCTATGTATACATTTAGATATCTTATTACCTACTTTTTATTTTTAACCTAATTACCTATATATATACAGATGTGTGTATGTAAATACAACTAAATTGTGAAGTTATGTTTTCACGTCTGACGTGCAGTCTTACGACTGACTGTTTTTTTGTCTTTATGATGCTCATTTTGGGGGTCCCATATTATTTGATCTCCCTGGTAAAATTTCAGGAAGCGTAATATTTGCTCGCTAGACCATTCCGACATATTTCTTATCAAAAATATTTTTTTCGTCTTCGTAAAAGTTAATTCGGTCATCGCGTCATCCGTTCGCCACAAAGATGCAAACTAAACTAACGTGGCCGAGCGCCGAGTGCGTGTGTGTGAACACGCACACAAGCACATTCACCCTTTGATGTGTGTCAAAAAACCGACAGTCATCCCGATCGGCGCCAAGCGCGAGCACATTCACGCATGCATGCACAAACAGCCTGTTCACATGCTTGTGTCGTTGACTATCGGTTTGAACGCGAGCATGTGAACGCACCCGACAGTCATCCCGATCGGCGGCAAGCGCGAGCTGAATATGCTCGCATGCATGCACAAACAGTCTGTTCACATACTTGTGCACGTGCTTGTGCTCGTTGAGTGTCGGTTTGAACGCGAGCGTGTAAACGTACCATATCATTTAAATTTTTTTAATAGTTTACCTTAGTTAAATTAGGGGTTTTTTCAAGTATTTTTTTAGGGGCTTTTGACTTTAGTTTAGGGGTAAATAGTTTTTGAAGTTGATAACACTGCCAAAATACCTTGTAATCCAGGGCTGCCAGATTGTTTAATTGGATACAAATTTCGTATAATTAGGTTATCTTATTTTTTTATATTATAGGGGGTAAACGAGCAGACGGGTCACCTGATGGTAAGTGACTATATACCGTCGCCCATAGACACCTGCACTCAAGACTCAACTCTTATGTATCCATGCGCTTCTATCCTGAGCACAGTTCCACCATTGTTTTCCGGCAACTTGTGTGATGTCGTCGGCCCACCTTCTGTAGGGTCTTCCGGCCCTCTTTTTCCCTACTGGCCCACGCCATTGGGTTACTCGCAGTGTCTAACGATTGTTTTTCAAAACTGATTGTACAGCTTCATCGTTTGTGTATCCTAACGTTCTAAAAAAAACAACTTTGCATACTTTAATATCATTTAGTGACCATATCACGGTATTATGCCTTTAAGATTGGCCTTGCGTTTTTGTGCATGCAGTGAATTGCTTATTGACACTTCTAGATAAAAAGTCACGGCGTCGTTGCCTGTCTAGGTTCCAAAATTGTGTCCTCAATATAGACTGTCTTTCAGTTTCAGATATTTTTTTAATAAAGGAACATGGTGGCAGCATCTTCAACAGTAGATGTATTAATGGTTTTGGATTCTTCAGGTGTGATACGTTTTTTATTACTAGTCGATATTTCTGTATCTATACGTGCGATAGGGCTAACAGGAGCATAGGAAGTCGAAGGTGTTAGTAAATCTGAAGGTTTTGAAAAATATGCTAAACAAGATCCAACATCACTGTGTTATTTCTTGGCAGGAAGATCTACTACTGGCTCACAATGTGAATTGGACTGAATGCCATGATGATGAATGGTGGTAGCTCGGTGAGAATCTTCAGTTGAAATATTTGAGACATTTATGATATTTTCACACATATTGCAGATATCTGTTGAGTGTAAACTCCTATTTCTAATTCTTCTGAAATGCATTCATTAAGCTGTGACTCACTAAAAGGCATAATGGGACTCACAAAGTTTCTTGACTCATCATGAAGGTAGTTTTCATAATTATTTTGATTACTGCAGTCTATGTTTTCTTTTTCTATACAATCACTTATCACATTAGACATGACAGTGAAAGCTTTTTTAGGCATGTTGTGCACTTTTGCTTTGGAGAAAAAGCACTGAACTCTCACCGTCACGCTAATAATACATATATAGATCCACTAGAGGGCACTAATCTAAACATTGAGTTCTGTCAGCTCCTTATTAATTAATCTTTAAAAAATTTAATTATTTTAATAAAGTCCTTATTGTGTGCGCAATTCAATGGTATAATAAACAAAAACATAATAATTGTAATTATGGTGAAAATTTATAACGCTTATAGTGCTCAATAGTGAAAACCTTTATTCAAAATTTTGTCCGAACGTACGTCAGTTTGATGGATGTCACTAGTAGATGGCATCACTTTCTTCAAAAATGAACACTTCTGATCGGCAGCTTCCAATTATTACTTATTAACCATTTTTGAAGTGAAAACTTCTTCAGGCACGTTGGGCCAACGTCCCAACTTTTGGTATTGGGGGGAAAAGCACGGAACTCGCGTGACCATCACGCTCACATGACGGATGTGTCAGTTATGTTTTCACTTCTGACGTGCACTCCTGCGACTGACAGTTTTTTTTTGAAGTGGAATTTCTTTAGGCACGTTTGTGCTCTTTTGCTATGGGGAAAAAGCACTGAACTCCGTCCGACCGTCACGCTAATAATACATATATAGATCCACTAGAGGGCGCTAATCTAAACATTGAGTTCTGTCAGCTCCTTATTAATTAATATCACCAACCTGCTAGTGTGACGTTTTAAATTCGCCGTTTCGTTTAAGTTTTCATTTTTTTTTCTAAGATGACTCCCGCATTAGCAATCACTCCTGTGTCCCGGGGGACTTTACAAACATACAAACAACGGACACAAAAAACACCCAGACTCGGGTGGGAATCGAACGGCGTAGCAGTCAGGGTTACTAAACACTAGGCCAACAGGCCAGTCATTGTCATTGTTATTGAATGATAAAGAGCCAGGGCGTATGTGCTACTTTTAGTATAAATTACCTTTATTTATTAGTGTTCAGTTGTTCACTAATAGTAATGATTGGATCTCATACAAGCCCAAATATTTTTTTATTAAGTAGGTATATAAGTTCACAAAAATATTTTAGATGATTGTTGTTTGTTTCGTAGATGTTTTTTATTATTATTTTAAATTTTATAAAAACTATTAGAAGATTGCTCAGTCATATTTAATTATTCAATTTATCTCTTTTGTTTTTATTTACCAACGGGCGTTATAAATATCCTATCTATGGATAGTTTTATTCACCTTATAAAATGTATCAAACAGCAAACTTTAATTGATAGTAAGTAAATCTATCCATGGATAGGATATTACTAAAGACTGTAAATTACTGATCTGAGAGTTTTTTCACGTCATAAAAATTACCTTAGAGTTTATTTTATCAAACTGTATAAAATTTTATTTCCAATAAATGAGACAAAAGAGAAAACAAAACAAACAAATAGATCCTAACATCCTTAATACTACCACTGGCAATATATAATATATTTATTTTTTCTATTAAAATTAACTTATTAGTTGTTGCAATTGTCTTTTTAAAACACTGTATCATTGGATACAGTGTTTTGGCAAAATTAATTACGTACGTTTCTACAAAGCAAAAAAAATATAATTGGTTTTACAGTGTTTTGCCTTGTTATGGTAGCATCAAAACTTTGCAAATCTATCGTGTCAATACAAGTTAGAGGCTCTAGGTAGCTTTTATTTCTTAGTGAATTAATAAAAAAAATATACTCGGCTACGTAGTAGATATATACAACTAACGAATAAATGTATAAAATAATACGTCATTGAGTAATGTAGTTAGTAATTAGTAATGGTAGTTGGTAATTAACAAAAAAGCAATTGATTAGCAAAAGCGTTAATTGTCAAAAACCTCAAAAGTCGTTTTCAAAAGTTACAGTGTATTGGATTGGCACGGCCGGCAGTATAGTTGTACTATACCGAATTTGTATAATAGTAGGTACGTGATTTTGTATAAGTTCTGAGACTCGGCGAAATAAAAAAAGTTGTTCTTACTGGCAGCCCTGGATTGTATTGGTCATCCCTTTAAAATAACATTTTTAAGTTGTTTGTGAGACACCAGTTTATCATCAACTATATTCAGTGTCTAAAAACTACGCGCTTATTCTGCATCAATATACTTATGTAATATACAAATATTCTGCTTATATATATGAAGTTAGCTTAAGCTCGCGTCATTATTCGAACGGCCGTCGCGTCGTTAAGAGCTCAGGTCGTAAAACATAAGTTTAAAAGTACTGATGTAAGTCATCCAGGGTTCATTGCAGACGTTTCACGTATTACTACTAGTAATTTTTTTATCAAGTGATACACAATTATTAATGTAAGTGACCTGTGATTCAGTTTGGTGAGCAATATGCAAAAAATTGTGATTATAGTGTTGTCCGTAGCTTGGTGTTATGCACAAGTTCAAAATCCTACAGTAAAACATGCGAAACTGCACAATGACTTGTCGGAAAAAATCGCCAACTTTTCCATAGAAGTTCTATACCATACAGCGAAACTGTTGCCTGAGGGAGAGAATTTTATTATGTCACCCTTCACCGTGTGGAACGTACTTGCTGCCATCGCCCAGGGTGCCTATGGAATAACGAAAAATGAGATTGAGTACGCCATTAGATGGTCAACAAATCCTGAAAATAAAACTCAATACAGCGTCAAGAATATCACCCAATGGTTGAAAGTGAACACTGACACCGTCCAACTAGCAAAAGTTAACACGATGTTCGTCGATAAAAACCGACAACCGTTGGTGGAGTATCAACAAACTGTGAAAAATGAATATGAAATGGACGTAATCGCCTTGGATTTCAAGGATAGTGCTACAAGAGCGAATGCACTCAATAATGCAATCTCCAACTTTACTCATGGATTGATACAGAAAATTGTAGAGCCTGAATATTTTCAAAATACAGCTATGGTTTTGACTAGTGCTTTATACTTTAAAGGACAGTGGACAATGCCATTTAATGCATCATCTACTACAAAAATGCCTTTTTATGACAGCAAGGGCCAAAAAATTGGAGATGTGAACATGATGTATAATAGATACACATATCCTTTCTCTAACTTCAGAGAATTGCAAGCGAGAGTAGTTGAGCTCCCCTACGGTAAAGAGAATAGACTCTCTATGCTTATTATGTTGCCCAACCCAGGTGTGTCTGTTGAGGACATGTTCAAAAACTTCCAGAAATATGATCTAGATACATTCTTTGAGGAATTAAGAGTATCCAAAGAGGAATATTCTGATGATGAAATTGATTGTTTCATTCCTCGGTTTAAAATAGAATCTGATTTAGATTTGACAAATGTATTAAAAAATAGTTTTGGAATTCAACAAGTATTCGATCCTACAAAAGCTTTTTTACCGTATATTGCAAAAACACCATTGTATGTATCTAAAATAGTTCATAAGGCTCTAATAGAAGTGACTGAGGAGGGTACCACGGCTGCTGGTGTGACGGTAGCTGAATTTAGCAACCGTATTGGGGTTGTTCAATTTCAAGCAAATAGACCGTTTACATATATTATTATAGAGAAAGTGACAAATTCTATTGTATTCGGTGGATTTTATAAGACACCCTCACTTTACTGACCATTGTGAAGTAAATATTCCTATGTTGTTGTTGATACCTAACGGGAAAATAGGACTTTGTGAATATGCATATTCAGTAAATATTTTACATAATACTAGGTATGTTACTAGAATTTCTGGTAATGTTGACATGTTCTGTCCAGTTTATTTCCATTAATTACAACAATTATTAGCTTATCAATTTATCTATGTTAAATTAGTTGGCTATTAATAATGCATATACATAATAGAATATTATGATGTTGATGAGTTAGGTTGCAATGGAATATTATTTGCAATTATGTACTTGTGTGGTTAGACTATGAATTGGTCAGGTAGCCATGGGTGGATTAGTCCCCACCTGTACAAGTATGTTACGTATTAAAATATTCTCCATGCAACTGAACACATAGGTACACATATTTATTCCTCACCCGAAGGCCTGTTAGCATAGTATAAATATAAAAAGTTGGTAACATTTAAATTAAAACCGTAAAGAAAGTTCCTAACAAATGGTTTCACCAGTTACTGAGAATTAATAACTTCAGACAAACAATATTTAAAATTATCATTAAAGTAACTACTACGTATTATTTTCAAGGAAATATATCTACTTTTCCTCATATGGCTAAGCTTGTACAATCCACTGTTTACTGTTCAACAAATAATTCTGTATAATGTACTAGAGTACTCTTATGTACCAATGCACAGGGTTTTCCTGCTAATATCCTTGTTTAAACCCTTAGGTCACAAGAACTATGTACCTATTATGTTATTGTAGTCATGGATTTTTACAGAAAATATGTATTTATTCACTATTAATTGCTTTGTGGCTTACTGTTTCTAAGTAATAGATTGTTGTTGTACAAAACAACATTTTGTATTTAATATTCATCTGCACAGAATATGTTTCTAAAATGTTGATCTATACATTCATACTTTAAATGTTGAGTCATTTTTAAAAGAGCTCATTTCAAAAGAATATAGTAATAAAAATATTTGTCAGTTTATATTTTTAAGACTGGAATTGAATACAAAGACTTTTTATGGATTGAATTAAAATGATTGGATTAAAATATATAATAGTACCTAAATATATAATAATAATAGTGTTAAAAATAGGACAGAAATCAGTAGTCTATTATAAGTTTGTATAGTACTACTGTTTACTGTCTATTGATATTTATAAGTCTGTCTGAACAGATTGAAATGGATTGTTTGTTTCTCAAATGAGTGAACGAAATGATCTATTGGTAATGTCCACAGTGCTGGAATATTTTAACATGTTTGGTATTGCAGATGTTCTAGTACTGTGTCCAATAGACAATATTCATAATAGAAAATCACAAATATTACTAAGTATGAGATTGTACATTTGATAGATTATGAGTTTTGGCCATTGAACACCAATATTGTGATAGATCTGAAATTTTAGTTTGGTAGTTATCATTTTTATTAAAAATATTTTTTTTACACATGTATTTTTCATTTTGAGTTTGTTCTATCTGTCTGTGATATTAGATTAGGCAAAATTTGTGATATAATTTATTCTTAAATGTTACAAAACTGCCATTTGATTTAAGTTTAAAAATATACAATGAAAAAAAAAACTGCTGTTATATTTTGTTTCTTTAATTTTTGCCTGCTTGTTCGCGCTCCTTAAGATCAAATGAAGAAATCAATTATCTTGTTTGAAAACTACTGTCATATTCGCTATATTACTGTTATACTTCTTGTTTTGCTACAATTACACCTGACTAAGAGATCAGTGAGATCAAACTAATTCAGAGACAAAGAATACTGAGTAAGTAGGTACTATAAATAATTAAACAAGGTGAGTAGGTACAGTGCCGTAAATTGGGTGGTGCCAGCGGTGCCCGAGCTCAGCGCGGTCGCAGCCAATGATTTTGGAATTGGGTCATATTGTTAGTAGGGTATCCGGTTGAACATTTTGTCAATACCCCTTCTTGCGCGTGTTGGAAGTAATACCGGAGCAAAAATAACCGGGCAAGTGCGAGTCTGACTCGCGCACCGAGGATTCCGTAAGTAAACAAACTTGTATACGTCCATCTCGGGAACCAATTCTCAAAGACGTTTGCCCGTCTTTTTCGAAAGACAAACTTAACTTTGCGGTTGCCATGTACGACAAAGTGAACAATCCAACCGCAAAATATAAGTTTGTAATCACAAAAACTATTTTTTTATGTGATATAACAACAAATTAACGACTTTCGCAATTTTTCCTTTATCTGTGCTATAAAACATAGCTTCATGCCAAATTTCAAGATTCTAGGTCGACTGGAAGTATGTACTCTTTAGGTTTCGGTTCCCTTGCGAGTAGTTGCGAGTTTGAAAATTGCTGTTTCCTTTGATTGCGTTGACATAGAAGTTTGATTTTGTTACAGCTTAAAGGTATTATAGACTTGAGTATTTAAATAAATTTCAATATAATACCTCTACGCGTTCATGAGGAAAGGGGTAGTAAGTTTAAAATTATTAAAAATATTTTTATTATATGATGTAACTAAAAATTTACGGTTTTCGAAATTTTTCCTTTATCTGTGCTATAAGACGTTGCTTCGTACCAAATTTCAAGATTCTGAGTTCACGGGAAGTACCCTGTAGATTTTGATTCCCTTGCGAGTGTCGAAAATTTGCGGCATAAACGGCTGTATCTTTTGATTGCGTTGGCTTAGAAGTTTGATTTTTTCACAGTTCCAAGGGACAGTAGACCTGAGTATTTGATATAAATTCCAGCTTGATACCTCCACGCGTTCCTGAGAAAAAGGGTCGTGACAGACCGACAGACCTTCGGAGACCTTAGTCCAAAACTAGGACTTCATACAATCTACCTACCTAGGTAGAAAAAATATTCGTACCTACGAATATTTTTTACGATTAGACAACCGATTGCAATATCGCTTATTAAATAAATTGTTTGTTTATTTATGAGATAATACAATACCTAATCACCTAGTTACGGCTGAAATTTGTAAAGAGTTAGCGTTAATTGTCTCAAAAACACCTTTCAAATTTCCTAAAGAACTTTGCTATTTTAACCATTAGGCATTTTATTTCAATCATTGACTTTTTGTGTTTAAAAAATGTAGAACGGTTTTATTCCTTTTAAATCCATTCTAGTTTGCAAATTCATATTATTACTGTAAGCACAGATAAGATAATAGTTGCCCATATCTTTATATATAAAATTTTCGTATCACGTTTTTTGTCCGATGAACCGATGAACTCCTAAACTAGGTAATGAACCGATTTGAAAGAAATTTTGCACACTGTGTGCACTTTGGTCCAACTTGAGAGATAATAATAATGATTTATTTTTTCTCACCACAAAACAGTGGAAGTACATTACTTTTGATATTGTTGTTAAATAAGTGTTTTTAATTGGGACGTACTGTGGGAGACTGGTGCCTAAACTAGACGGATAGTCTGTATTTCAGGACACCAGGAAACCAGGATAGGACAGTTTTCATCTCAATTTATTTATAGTCACAATCACAATATTTTTTTATTCCAAATTACTTAGCCACAGTGTATATTAGATGTAGGTATAGATAGGTAGGTACTTCGACCGAATTGGGAATTTATAATTAGGTACCTACTAGGTAGGTATGTAGGTATTTTTTTAAATTGAAGCCGAATTTATAGATTTGTGTAGAAATCACGGCTGATGTTTTTAGCTGTGGCATTCAAATAATTAACTGATTAAAATTCTGTTGCGTAAACATGTGACGTTTCTCATTTAATAATTACTAGCAGCGCCCCGCGGTTTCACCCGCATAAGTCCCGATCCCGTGGGAATATCGGAATAAAAAGTAGCCTATATGTTAATCCAGGTCTCCAGCTATTTACATACCAAGTTTCATCGTAATCAGTTCAGTAGTTTTGCCGTGAAAGAGAAACAAACATCTATCCATACATCCATCCATCCAAACTTTCACATTTATAATATTAGTGGGATTATACGAATGTAATTAACAAACTGCGATAAAACCCAATTTTACTTACCTGGTATTACTAAGAAAAATATAAAGTTATATAGGTATTATGTCGTTTACTGTAATTTTCTTTTCGGTGAAATGAATAGGTACAATTATTAAGTGAATATGAGGGGCTCGTGACTAAGTGGTAACCGAGTAGGTTAGCACATTACAATGTCAATTAATACTAGCCAGGTCAGTCTTAGGATGGGTGACCATCCTTAACACATTGAGACTCGTCTGTGCCTCGGGAGAGGTTGCCATACAAACATCTCTGACATTCGTTACGGGTAGTTGGAGCCCTAAAAAGTCCGACAACCTGGTCTAACTACTGAACTTCGATATCGCCTAGTACTTGGGTTGTGGAGGTCTGATGGCAGTCGCTTCACGTAAAATATTAAAGTTCAGCCGTCGTAGTTAGACAGAAAACCGACCCCATCTAGGGAAAAGGCGCGGAGGATGATAATAAAAGGGTGAATAAAGGTAGGTATGCAGCAAGGAGGTTTTGACTTTTTAGAATATATATAAACCAAAATACTTTTGAAAGATTTATTTGGATGTGTGTGTGTGTTATATTTTCAACTAGCTTTTGGCCGCGGCTTCGCTCGCGTAAAGTAATTTTTATATCCATCGGGAACTATAATTTTTATATACCTATCTACTAGATACAATTTTTGTGACGTTAAAAGAGTGAGGCACCTATTTAAGATTTTAATAGCAATTTCTTACGGGATTGCACAAAATCTCACAAAAACTGAAACGACTCGTTTAAATCTTAACTATACCTAGGTACCTACTTAGCTAACACATAACAGAATTTTAAAACCTATCTGTCATAGGTAGTTTGTGCTTTTTTATTTCGCCCACCTGTTTTAAAAATGAAACACGTTACAAAGTTGACTCAGCGAACTGGTTTCTTTGATATTTATTTCTTCTTTGGTGAAATAGCAGGAAAATCCCAGAGCTAGGGTTGTCGAAGGTCAGTTGTCTTTCAACAAGACTTAAAGTACTTAGGTACTCTTTTATTATCTTTAGTTTTATTATCATTTTTGTCTTTTTAGAGTTGAAACTTTCGTTACGTTACGTTCATTACATTTGCACACATGTCTGCTGTGCATACGCACACACCTACATGTACTTACCATTTATCTAATCTAATTAAAATTTTAACCTTGCGCACTATCAATACAGTTACAAAAAATAATTATAAAAGATACTCACATAATGGCTATTTTGTGAATTTACTTTTAATTTGCAAATCTAATGACAGCTAATTTCAACCGTGACAAAACCACCTGAAGTCCTCCTAATTTTATTCAAATCGTGTAGATAGATGGATAGATAGATAACACTTTTTTTGTACACTAGTCTTAAAGTAGAAATATCATGCATACATTTGTCATACAGATAATGTATAAAGGGCAGCCTTATTGCAAAATGCAATCTTGAAAAAAAAAATGCTTGAAATTGAGATATAAGTCAGAACTTCAAAACTATACAAATAAGTATGGTAGACACGGTATCTTAAATCTTATGTTATTTGTTTATAAGTACGTGTTATTCATACTAGTAGTTTAGTTTAACCTTTGTAGCGATAATATTAAATCATTTTTAAACGAGGAGGTCGATTGTATATGACTTATGACTTTGTACGTGTCTGATAGTAAACTATAAAAATATTATTATATATTAATTTATATAACAGGACGTCAACTGTTATCAATTGATTTTTAAACTTTAGCACAGTTTAAGAAGTATCAGGGATTGAATTTAAATAATCACCGTACGAATTTCTAAAGACCTCTGGAAATTCTCACTTCAGGAACATAAACCAAAATCCATCTGTACTTCTTCGGCCCAGATAGCGCAGTTAGTTTAGAGTGGAGATGAGATGACGTTATTGCAGCAATTACTTAGTAAATTTTGAAAAATTCATTTTGTACCAGCCTTCTTTCGTTCCTGGTTACTTATGGTTTAAACCTTGAACCCCATGTCTACGAGCCTAGTGCAATTCAGAAAGTCAATCCTTCGTGGTTTCTACACTGTACCGTCTGCTAAACAGAGGTACTTTGCTATTCAGAGGCCATTTCTTGTAGTCTAGCCAAGCATATTTATATATTTCCAACAGGTTTTCAAAAGTTTTAACTTTCCCCTTCTCTATCCCTTCTTGCTACTCAGAGGGTTAATCCGTTCCTGGTTTGCGCACATGTAACAGATTTTCGTGCACGTCAATAATAGTTATGTATGACTGTTTAATAAATCATACTAAAACGTAATCAGAATTTGTTCTGGAAACAGATTAACTAACTCATTTCTTGGTTTTGAGTGACATTACGACGTAATTGCTGTTTGGCATGGTTAATTGCTTAGCTATAATAAATTACTACCGAGAATTGTTGTTGTTGAAATGGCCATTCATACGTCTTATTGATGACGATATCGCCAGATAATTTTTGTTTATAGAAATTGTTTTACCATCTTACCATACTCTGGGCTATACAAAGCGGTGCTTCACTTATATTTGTTGAATCTGTATCATATTACTGGCACTACTGGTTCTCAAATTATATACGGTTGGGTTTTGCTTAGAGAACATCTTAACGACCACTGGTCCTCTAGCCTCAAGAAGTCAAGAACATTAGAGCCTTCTAGTAGATGATTTGCTAAATTTGCAAGATTCGCAGAAACCAAAGGGAATAACGATATTCTTCAATTTCGTATATCTACTACTTTTAAATGTGATATTTTTCCTTAGGTTATCGTAATAGCTTGCCTTAATGTGTAAATTGACATCAATAATTACAATTTCAATGGCTTATTAATGATGAGGATCACTAAACTATCAACCCATTCCAATCGACTTGCATTAAAATTGCGCAACTCATTAGTCACTGTACCACACTAACAAAGAAAATTGCATTGTATTGCACCATGTACACATTACGGGACTAAGCTACAGTAGAATAAGAAGGTCATGCTCCTTGGTCCCAAAAGTCTTTGGAATATGGCTCCTTATTCTTTGGCATAAATTCACTATATATTTTATTTTTATTGGCTTCTTGTCTTTCTTGAAGTGGTGTAAGAAACAGTAGAAATAACTTAAGTTTAAACAAATAGCGTCCTTTGGCCACTTATTATACTGAAGCATGCTTTTTCCAGAACTCGCGAAAACTATGGCCAATTTAATGATTGATAAATTCGTTATTCGTACTGTTATTCTTTGAATTGATGATCTTATGAAGATAAATGTTTGTGTGTTTGTCTTCTATGATTTTACCAATCGTTTATTTATGTGATTGAGTTAATATATTTTTGTAGCAATAGCTAATTAGTGTATTAAATAACTTTCCCATAATAGGGTACTTGACTAAATTTAAAAAAAAAAAGCTAAAATAGGCTTAAGTGGCCATATCTTTTGATTGCGTTGATTTAGAAGCTTGATTTTTTTGCAGCTTCAAGGAACCGCAGACTTATGTATTTGATATTAATTTCAACTTGATGCGTTCACGGGTTCCTGAGAAAAAGGTCTTGACAGACAGACAAACAGATGAACAACAAAGTAATCTTATAAGGGTTCCTTTTTTTCCTTTTTGAGGAACAGAACCCTAAAAATTGCTAAAACGGCAATATATATCAAATAATCTGCTTTGTTCCTGCTACATTGCTTTTTCTTATGCATGCCCTCCCAAATATTTTTAAATAAATTAAATATTGCTAAGGAGGTTGACTTACCTCTTTGAAATCCAAATTGATTTTAATTAAGAATGTTCTAGAAAGTTATATATAGATATTCGGCTATGTATGACTTTTTCCAATATTTTTGAAAAGCTAGGCAATAAGGGTATGGGTCTATAATTGTTGATTTCATGTCTAGAACCTTTTTTATATAAAGGTTTAATTATGGCTATCTTTAACTCGTCAGTCGTCATTTTTCCCCTCAAAATATTTATAATCTTAAGGTTTTTTTGAATAAATAATGTGTTTTTTTTGTTATCTCCACATCATGATCCATTATTAGAAATTACGCTCAGAAAAATTTATTTGTAGTGAACACAAGCCTATTGTCAAATGAAAATATCGTCAACGGCGTAGGTACAATAGATGAAACGAGAGACGTAAAACTGAAAAGAAGTTATTATGTTATATTATATGTATGTTATTCATATGACGTACTAGAGAATAGAAATCGACTTCCAACAACTACGGCTAAACGTCCAATAAACTAAACACCGAAAAATCAAATGTCGTATACGCATAACTTAATTTGACAACCCTAGCTTCTGGGGGTTTTCCTACTATTTCACAAGAAAAAATAAATTTGAGAGATATTTGTCGACTGTGTCACAACAGACCACAGAACAGAAACGAAAGACGTTGAACAAAAAGTGGTCCTCATAAAACTGTAGTCAACCGTACGTAACACATACCTATGTACAAACTGCGCCCTTTCCTTAGAATATACAAAAATGCTATTATAGACTGCCAAGGCCAATGTAGACCATGTGACTTCTGGAAGATACATCGTCTACATTCATATCATTACTGGCTTGCGAGTAATGATATGAATGTATGTTAAAATTCTGAAATAAAAATAAATCATCATCAGTCTATTGCCGTCCATTGCTGGACGAAGGCTTGCCCCAACGAGCGCCAACTATCCCGGTCTGGGGCAGTCCGCATCCATCCGCTGCCAGCCACCTTCTTCAAGTCGTCAGTCCACCGTGCCACAGGGCGCCCTACACTACATTTACCTTTTCGCGGTCTCCACTCTAGCACATGTCAGCAATTTTATCAATTCTCCTAATTAAATGGATAATTTTTAAAAATAAATGCTCGATGACTTCTAAAAGAGGAATTAATAATTAGTTGATAATAAATAACAATCTTCTTTTTCGTATTGTTCGCATGGTTATTGTTCAGTAACAAAGACATTTAAATATTAGGGTACTTCGTCGATTCACACCACAAGCTGTTCGGACCACGGTGTGAATCGACGAAGTACCCAAATATTACTAGGAGGGATGGGGAGGGAGTGACATTAAAACAATAAATGGAAGTGAACGCTCAACAAATACTAAATTCTAGGCAATTCTCATAACAAAATTCTAGGATGTGATAATATGTGTGATGATAATTGTCATCCACCAATTTGCCTTTCAATTTTCTGTTGCTTCGTTTGGATATAAAAAAGTCGGTAAAACATAGTAGGTATCTGTGATTTAGAAAAAAAAGCATTGTCTTAATAAGAGGGGTTAACAAATGATAATGTGTAACCCAGGGTGGGTTACACATTATCTAGAAAAACATATAAGAGGGGTTTAAAGTAAAAACGTTATAATTATGGCACTTTTAAATGTCATACATAAGCAGCATCGAACATTCGTTAAAAAACTTCAAGAAATGCGCGAGTTTCACCTACTTAACTACATTTAATATATTTTAGATGTACAACACACATTCTCACAACACAGATGTTTTTTAACAAACAACCAAGACACGATGTCCTTATACAAAAACTGAACTGTACGACCTTCACAAAACCAGTTTTTGCCAACCCTGTGGACGGGTCATTTATACGTGTAGATATAAATACCGCATGTACGTTAGGGAAAACCAACTTCGTTGTTATTCCACTGACTATGCCCATACAATTTTGTACTATATTACGGTGTAGCAGAATACAAATTTGGTTATTGTGTTTCATTCCGTTCTTAATCAACGGCGCTGGTTACCGCAAGTTGATAATTCTTTGTGTAAATATAGTAATATGTTGCATAGTCTGTTGTTGTCTGCAATTATTTTATATTAAAAAATGTAAATTTATATTAAATGACGATGTCTCTGATTGCTTGCCTGGTCGTAATTCTAAAGTAATGATCATTAAAAATATGTAAAATGTGGGTTTACATCCAATATACCTATAAAATGCATAATTTTAAACGGTTTTATTTAGCTTGCCTGTTTGTTTTTCGGGTCAAATTTAGTCATTGAAATTTAACCAGTTTCCTGTTGACAGAATAGATCTGGTTTTTTTTTTTTTCTTTTTTCTTATAAAAGACAACTCCCGCATTAGGAATTACTCCTGTGTCGCGGGGGACTTTACAAACATACAAACAACGGACACAAAGAACACCCAGACTCGGGTGGGAATCGAACCCACGACCTATGACATAGCAGTCAGGGTCACTAACCACTAGACCAACAGGCCAGTCAACAAAATTTGGTACACACCTTTAGTTCTCAAGACAATAAAATTTAAAATATTCAGTATCATTGTAAATCCAAGATGGCCACCGCCACGAAATAGCGGATTATATATTTTTTACAACCCCCTCAATATGGGTATCAAATGAAAGGGCTTGACTAGTAGAATACAGTATACCATATATTAAGTAACTAAATAAAAAATAAAATAAGTACTTAGGTAGGTACCTAAGTACTTATTTTATTTTTTATTTAGTTACCTAATATGGTTTTTTCATTAAAAATAAATTTTAAGTACTTAAATTTTCTTTTCAAGTAAATCTTTTTTATTGTAAAGAAACATAATAATGGTGCAGATAATGTACCTACCAAAAGTTAAAAATTAATTCTAAATAAAATCGTGGGGCGTAGCACACATTACATATTTACTCAGATTATTTCATTTATTTGTGCGTGGAAAAACCTCAACGGGCTGTCACCATAACTGGGGTTTTCGTATTAGAGTTCGACCGGCTAAAACCACACGCTGTCCTATATTTTCTCCATAAATATTAGGGGACCAGGAACGACTGTTAACAGAGCTGGGGGCACCCAATTTAGGGTAACCCAATGATGGTTCCCGCGGTAACCTCCTGATTAAGCGACGTCCAGACACACACGGTCGTCGCCTATTAAGGGATGACGACCATAGCCTGTTGATAGAAGAATCGGTCTCGGCCATCGGCACATTAACCCAACTGTAACAAAAACATTAGTTATCCTAGTTGATAGTTTACCAGCCTACTGAGGCCACAGACGCAGCTAGGAAGTGACAAGTACCTGCTAAGGAAAGATATGAGTTCATGTCATTGTGTAAAAATAGTCTTACTGTCGCATTTAGAGACGTTTAATCGTTACTTATGCTACCCATTACAAATAGCCCAGTCAAGGAAATAAAACACCTAAATTTCGGATTACCACGCATTTTTATTTTTGGATAAATACTAAAAAAATGCGTTGATTAAGAATTTCGATACCCGCAGTCCGGACAAGTGGAGCGTCATTTTAACTACACGTCTTTTTTAATTTTTTTCAAATAACCGCTTTTAATATCTTATTAAATATATTAGAAGCGCTTAAAAAGCGGTTATTAGAAAAAAAAAGCTTTGACAGACAGACAGACAACAAAGTGACCCTCTATGGGTTCCTTAGTATCCTTTTGAGGAACGGAACTCTAAAAAGATGAAAAACTTGATCAGATATTGTTTTTATTTAAATTAGGTAGGTATGCGAAAACGACTACAAAAAGCTAAAGGTGTGGACACCTTTGTATACTGGAGTATATACCTCCCTGTCATGTTCGGAAAGTCTATACAATGACTGTTCAAGTTAAACTGGTCAATGAAATAAACCAAAACATTCAGAACTTAATAAATCAAAAACAGGCGATCTCTAGTTATTTTTAAAACTATGAAATTAATAGATTCGGTAATACTAAAAAAGTTATGTAAAAAAAAATGTTGTTATTACGTAAATTAGTTTTGTGTGCAAACCGTACTTTCCAAGTGACAGTTGACAGATTAAGGTCATTGACCTCCGTTCCTGTTCTTATTTGAAATGCATTATACATGTACATCTATTTGCATTGGGATCAGATAATGTTTATGTTTAAAAAGAAAAGTACCTTAATACGCATTCTAGAACCCATAGTGGAAGTTATGACTAAGGGGCGGGCATACAGCGGCGTGAGCGTTAAAAATATACTAGCGCCGAGCGCCGAGCGCCACCTACATCGTTACCAAGCCCAATCTGTTGGACTCGTCAAAACGAATCTTATGAGACAAACTCGAGGGGTTTACTAATAACCACTGAAGAGTTTCACTATCCACCTCCTGGGTCCATCGGATCAGCTCCAAGATGCCAAGATTTCATTTTGATACGACAATTAGAAGTAACGTTAAAATGGATATCTGTTTACATAGCTACAAGTGAAACTATATACACGTGTTTTAAATACAATTTTGATGATGATGATTATGCAATGGACTATCAAATTTGTACATTTTTATGACTAATACTTTTACATAATGTCGAGAAGACTGTCTTTTTCCTTTACAGGGCAGAATCGTTTATGGGAAGAGTAAAATTAAAAAGTTTTTCATTCCTCACATGGCATCCACTCAACCCATGTCGCTTCCTTAGAAGAGGCAGCGTTTGAAAATTTGTCTTATACTACATAGGGCACACTGAAAGTTCTGCGCTCCTGGCCGCTCCTAAATGTTTGAATTTCGAATGTTATATTTTTTTAAACATGAGAAATTCATTGATTAAAAAAAAATTGGCAGGAAATCGCGTGTCAATTTTTTTTATCACAAGTTGAAGTTCGTCGTCCGTAGCAAAAATGGAATTAACGCGAAAAGATTTTAGGGCGATGATTTTTTTATGATTTTAAAAGTTCACTGACTTCGCAAGACTGAACTACTCGTCTTCAAAATGTTTTTTGATAGCACCTCATTTGAGCACCGTAAGGCGTTCGCAGACTTTGATTGTGGCTGTGTTTCCATGATGATGCAATTCGTAAAGATCGGCCCTCAACTGCGATCACTGAGTAAAATGTGGCTACTGTTAGGCAACTAATTGAAGAAAACCGGCGAATCACCTATAAGAAGATTCGGAGACATTTGGGGATTGGTATGAGCCAAATTCAAAAAATCTTACATCAACATTTAAAAGTTAGAAAAGTTTGTTGTGCTGTATTCCTCATGAACTCACCCCAGAACAAAAACGGACTCGTTTTGATTGGTGTAAAAAATGTTGTTAAAGTGGGATCACGGACATTCCAATGCTGTGTATAACATTGTGACAGGAGATGAAGCATGGATATATTGTTACATGCTGGAAAGTACAGCAACAGTCTTCTGTATGAGTGTTCGAAGGTGACAGCAAACCAACAAAATTAAGGCAGGCGAGAAACGTAGGCAAAAAAATGATTGCCTTTTTTTATCTCCCGGACGGGTCCTGTCTGCACGATGCCCACATGAAGAACAAAAGAAAGTTAATGCTGAGTGGTGGTTTGAAAAAGTTAGGAAAAAACGACCAAGAAGTCGCATCCTATTGCACCATGACAATGCTTCGGCGCACACCGCAAACAAGATCAAGTCATTTTTAGTCTTCTGAAAAGGTAGAGCTAGTGACGCATCCCGCACATAGTCCAGACCTGGCACCATGCGATTTCTTTATTTTCCCAAAAATTTAAGATTTGATGAGAGGTATGACATTTATGGGGCCGGAAGAGGCCGTGATAGCTTACACCTAGCACGTGAAAAATATGCCCTTAGACCAATGGTCATCATGTTTTCAAAAATGGTTTGACCGAATGAAAAAGTGTTTAAAATGTAATGGAGAATACTTCGAAAAGCAGTAACTATATTACTTTACATGTAAATTGTTATAGGTATTAATGAGTTACGCAAAACTTTCATTGTAGGTACCCCACGTACTGTGTATGGAGTTATTTCGAAAAGTCTAAGTACATTAAAAATTCTAAAATACACGGAGTATTTTTGTAGGTACCTACAAAAATAAATGACTGTACCTACATACAAAAATGTTCAACAATATAATTAGTTAGGAAAGTACACATTAATCTAACCATTGGGAAGTTTTTACAACGGGAAATACCTGATCAACAAAATTTTAGATATCGTATCGCATCGGAAGCAAATAAGGGATTTCCCGTTCCACTGTTCCGGCCTCCAATGAGTACTTACCTAAAGTCCAATAAGACTACTTAGATATTATTTTATTTCTGCTGGTGACTAGGTTCAGTCTAATTGTTTGAATAGTTAATAGGAGCGGCATTGTACTAATAATATCGATAGTATTGTGAGTTGTGACCACAGAAATATACTAATTTAAATTTGTGGTTGTGACGATATAAGCGTTGTTAAGCAGCGGGAACCGGGTGTGCGGGCTTGACACTTTAATAATACAAAAAACTGTCTAATTCGTGACACTTATGCAAGATAGGTTTATTTCTCACTTTTGTTATAGCGCAAAGTAGTAATGATTATATTAAAATGATGATAAGAATCGTGGTCGTAGATATCTGAATTGTATATTGATCTTATTTCACGGCATCATTTGCTTTTTAGCTTTCATTTGTCAAATTTTGCACTAGGTACCACATAGTACTTTGGTTTCCATGCGGTTTAAATGAAACATATTTTGATTGACGGCGATGTGAGGATATTTGTAATCGTAACTGTAAACATCGCGAGTCTAAATTCCTTTTACCAACATGTCGATCTCGCAGGGGCGTGATGCCTTAATTTGGAGAATATTCCGCATCGGCATTCATATTTCGCAGTTTAGCTACATCATTTTCCGTGAAGGTAATATAGGTACTTAGGGACACGGGGAAGAAGTATCTACGGGGAAGGAGTAAGTACTTTGCGGTTCTACAGAGAGTGCGGGAAAGCGCATGACGACCAAATACTTAGTAGTAAATTAGTAATTATTATAATAAGTTGGACAAGATCTTGGTGTATTAGATATACGAAGGATTGGACATTGACACTTGGTTTTACTGGTGATTGGTGTGAGGTTAAGAACCGCAGTGGATTACTGGATTATAAACTCCCACACGTCATCAGACCAAAACAGGTTTGTAAATTAATTTAGTCGTTTCGAGAATTGAATAGGTATACGATATTTGAGTGTGAGTTGTTATGAAAGTTACGAGACAAAGATAAATAAATTGCGGTGTCAATAGGAAATACCCATAGTGTCTGTTTGAATTGGGTAGAAAATTATTAATTTTGTGGAATTAAGTTAACTTGTGGACTATTATTATTAGCCACAGTATTTGCAAAGCACTTTTAAGCTTCACTTGAAGTAACGAGGTATGTTACTATGTAAACAACTCTTGGAAGTAAATATTAACCAGTAGGTTACCAAAATACATACAAAGTTTCATTTCGATACGACAATTAGAAGTATCTAATTGTCGTATCGAAATGAAACTTTGTATGTATATGTAGTTTGGATGACAACACTATAATTTGGCATCTTGGAGCTGATCTGATGACGGAGCCAGGAGGTGGATTCTTCAGTGGCTACTAGTAAACCTGTAAACCCCAAGAATTTGGGCTTATATGATTCGTTTTGACGAGTCCAATAGATTGGGCTAGGTAACGATGGTTCGATGATGAAGTACTAGAACTCCTTTTTAACCGACTTCAAAAAAGGAGGAGGTTCTCAATTCGACTGTTTTATGTTTGTTACTCAGAACTTGACATTGAACGACTGGGTGAACCGATTTTGATGATTCTTTTTTTATTTGAAAGCTGGTGCTTCCGTGTGGTCCCATTTCAATTTGGTCCAGTTCTGACAGTGGCATCCATGAGAAAACCATCCGTCTTTTATGTAATAGTTTTTTTGTTGAAGTCAGTTTTTTTTTTAAAGGGTCTACTTTACTACTATTTTTAATTTCGTTCACCATTGTCTTGTCTTAAGCTAAAAGAGGCTGATCATCTGTAGGGCTGCCATCCGTCCGGGTTTCCCCGGATTTGTCCTAGTTTAGAGGGCGACCGGGGAGCGTCCAGGCGTGGTACTCAAAAAGTGTCCGGACCCGGACAATAAAAAAACTGGAATAGGCGTTTTTTTAAGGTGTAGGGGAAAGAATCTCGATATCACACATGTGTCCGGGATTTTTGAAGAGCGTGTCCGGCGTCGGCAATTTAAGTGATGGCAGGCCTAGTCATCTGTCATACAGGTTCTACCTAGTACGGATACGTCTCTCACACATATTACAATCTCTTGAAATTTACAATTGTTTTATAACTTTGTTATTAGTAAATAATGATGTACCTAACATTTTTTGTGTAAGAAAAGAAATAAAAAAATATTATTAAGTATTATTATTAAAAGTGGGTTTTTCGATGGCTTATCCATTATGATACCAACCGGTGCCCGGGCACCGCGAGTCTATTACCGCGCCGTTCCGTCAAACCCCAAGCGGTGCCCGGGCACCGCACCTCCCCAGGCGACTTTAGGCTTAATTTAGATGCAATTACGTTCTACTTTTGTATGAAGAAGTTTGATAACATGCGTTCTCCATTACATTTCCTTGACATTTGAACCATAAATTTTTAAAATCTGTGGTTCGATTTTTTTATCGCGGATTGATGACGGCAGGGATGTTATTCAGCTGCGTAAACTCCGAAACTATCGGATACGCGAAAGAAAAAGATTGAGAAATGAGAGATGATGATGTGCCTAAAATGGTTGTATAATGTTGTTTTTACTTATTATAATTATGTTTTTCGTTTTTAAGTTAATTTAATACTACTTATAAATAAACACTTCGCTATAATAATCACTTCTAAAAGCCAGCGCACTTATTCTTTTTTTTTTGTGATTTTATTAACAAATGTTTAATCTCAATCTATGTGTGTTTTAATTTTAAAATTTCTTAGTCTAAAATCCGTTACTGAAACTATCAGAAACTATCGGATAATCCGAAATAATTTAATATCCGAAACCGGATAATATTATTTATATTATAATAATAATAATGTTTTTATTATTTCTCATACATTTATAAATAGCATAAATTGATATAAAAAGTGATTAAAGAAAAGCTGGACCACGATCGTTGGAAGTAGAAAACACGGTGTATCTGGCAACGCTTAACTTGTCATATCTCCTATACGATACACTTTCTTGTATGTGAGTTCAATTATAAGTTATTGAAGTTTACGAGTGTCCCGTGTTCCCGGCGAGGAGTTGCCGCGGTACTAAAGCGTCTGGTAATGACGTGATATCTAAAATTATACCGAAGAGAATATAAAAAAAACTTTATACTTTGACGATTTTGCAAAAATTCTTATAATACAACCATTTCATGAATATAGAAATAATAAAACCTGTCTTATTTAGACTCCGCCCCTATCCGAAATTATTTGAAACTATTCTATCAGATTTGACTAAGGTTTCGGATATTTTTTATTTCGGATATCTGATAGTTTCGGTTATTGTTAACATCGTACGCTATAAAAAAATATTAGCGTACGTAGGTCCCAATTTAGCCACTCCTTGTCGCAATGTTCAATATTTGTTTTCTGTGCTCATAGTTTTTTAACAACACCGATCATCGATCCACGATAACATGTGATGACGCATTTCGGTGGGCTTTACCCATGATGCATTTATAATGGCATTTCAAATTACTTTTTTTTTTTAACTCGATCGATAATAGTAATGCCGCCGCGACTCCGTTTGCTTGTATGTATATTTTTTTCGTGGAACCCTAATTCTTTTCGGAAAATAAAAGTAGTCTGAGTTACTCCTTATAAAATCAGTTATCTGCCCGTGAAAAAATCGGTTTAACCGTTTCTGAGATTAGCCTTACAGACAGATACAAATTTTAAAGTTGATTGTTGGTTTATGGACCGTTTAAACATCAATTTTGATATTACAAACAGACAGTTCAATTTTATTTATTTTGATAGGTTTAATAAGTTTTAATCCTACTAATTTTATTAATGTGAAAGTTTGGATGGATGGATGGATGGATAGATGGATGGATGGATAGATGGATGGATGGATAGATGGATGGATGTTTGTTACTCTTTCACGCAAAAACCACTGAACCGATTGCGATGAAACTTTGTATGTAGATAGCTGGAGACCTGGATTAACGCATAGGCTACTTTTTATCCCGATATTCCCACGGGATCGGGACTTACGCGGGTGAAACCGCGGGGCGCTGCTAGTATATTATATTCGGAATAGTTTTTACGTAAGTACAATTTTTCATTTCTCCTTCTTATTGAAAATAGACTTAGTTCTAGAAATATCTTGAAGTATTTAAAAAAGAATGACGTAGTTTTTTTCGTTAAACAAAGTACAAGTACAAAATATCTTATGGTAGGCGCTTACCTACCGATGCCTCTAACTAAATATAATAATCTAAATAGTAATAATGTTAATAATATGTTATGTAAAGTTCTGGTACTACCGTGACACTCGTGTTTTTCATTGTCTCTTGTGTTTCATTGGTAATCGATTTTAATGAGGCGACGAGGTCAAATTGACATCAGCATGGGTCTCTTCGTTTAGCGCCATCTAGCTACATTATTAAGAACTGCATTGTAATTACGTTGTTGCGTTGTTACATGGATAAAAAGACTTGCGATAGATGGTGTTGCACAGATTTAACATTTACTAGCAACCCGCCCCGGCTTCACACGGGTAGCAGAGACATCTTCAACAATCATCCTCATATTTCAACCAACTTACACAAGACCTTAACAAATTATATACCTAAACCTTCCTTATGAATCGCTTTATCTATTGGTGAAAACCGCATGAAAATCCTTTCTCGTCGAACGTCGAATCGAACCCACGACCTCTGGCTTACTCTCTCTGGATCACTAACTACTAGAACAACAGGCCCGTCGTGAATATATCATTTTTCCTGGTACCAACTTCCTAAAGGAAAGAAACAAATTGAACTAAAGGAAATCCATATAATGTGTTATTCCAAAACAGTCCGAAAAACAGACCGAATAAGATCATCATTTTCCTGCTCTTTTCAAGTTTGGCGCAATGTGTAACATTGCCAAGGGTTTTGGGTTTATCTTTTATGGTCGGCCACCTGCCTGACGCCAACTCTCCTTGGGAATGTAGTCGTTTTAAGACGAGAAAGAAGGAAGAAGGTAAACTTGTATAAGGAATGGGGTGGGAGCAGTGGCGTAGCGTGCCTTAGAGGGGCCCTGCATCAAAATTAGTTGGGGGGCCCAAATGAAGGGAGATTTCTCACAAAAGAAACAAAAATGCTTTAAACGGGGAAATCCCGCAATAACCGATGTAGGATGTTGCCACAGATCAAATAAATGATCGTTTCTTTGATTTGAGGATGTGGCCAACTTTTGGGCGCACACTTAACCCGGTTGCTTTTTTGACTTTTGTCATTTCTGAAGTGAAAACTGTATAGGCATTTATGACAGTTTTTTTCTATGTTTTTTTTTCCCCGCGAAGCACGAGATTAAGTGACATAGTGGATAACATTTTACAAATTTTTGCTTACACACGTTAGGGACCTCTGTAGCCTGGGGGCCCCGTATCATTGATAGGCTGATACGGCGGTAGCTACGCCCCTGGTTGGGAGAGGAACCTAGGGTAAATGATACCGCAAGTCTGGGGAACGTGACAGCTACTGCAGTAGATCGCAGAGGCCGGGGTCGCGTACCCGAATGTCGTGTATTTTCTGTGACTGGACAAGCCACTAGGACAGGAAGACCGGTTGGTAAACCACGGTACTCTTTAATAATATTAAATCATCGTATCTTTTAATAAACCGCATTAATACACAGTCTACTCATGCCGATATTTTCTCCACGGAGTGGATAAACCTATTAATACTATGACCGCTTGTAAAATCCTATTACAAATTTTGATTAGTATTTTGTAATGTTGCGACAAACCAAGAGACCAAAGTTTCCTTTTGAAAATCATTATTATTATGATTAACAATAGCATGACGCACACGACGCAAGTTGTTACACAAAATGCATCATATATGACTCATATTATTGCAAAATAATCCCTATATGTTAATAATTAGTTTGCATGGTGTAATTGGTCTGCGGTAAATATGTATTATAATCAAAATGATTGGTAGGTAATTCATTTTAGTAAACAATGACGGTTTTTTTAAACTTAAGAACGGGTGAGCGTAACGTGCCTAACGTGGCAGGATAAATTTTCATAAGGATGTCATGTTACACCGGTAATAAATAAATAAAAAAAAGCCTTTTATTTCCTGAATTAAATATTCGATATTGACAATTTCTTTTGTTTTTTTTTTTTGTTTACGCATGACACTAAGTAGTTACAATCATGAAAATAGAATAGAATTGATTAGTTAATTAATAGATTAATTAAAAATAATGACATTTTCAATGCTCTTATAATAATAATGTGATACCGTTAATACAATTTATGCCGCGTTCCTTATAAACCAGAAACGATTCGTATTCAACGAAATTGTACCGTCCGTAAGCAAAACGAATCGTTTCTTGTTTATAGGAACGCGGCATTAATCTACATTAGTAAAAATACTGATGAGTAGTTATCAAAATAGGATTTTATAGCTATTTCCATTGTTATAAGGCATTTTTTAAAAGAAATTGACGATTTTAGGGCTGCCGTCATTGTGTTTACAGATCTGACGCAATAAGGAAACATCGTTACGAAATGTTTTTGTCATTTATTTCTAACTAGCTGCACCCGGCATGCGTTGCAATACCTTTTTTTTTATATAGATGTTTTGGGCCTGGAACCCTCGCGGGCGTCCCTAGAACATCCTACGAAAGTTTCATCACAATCTGATCAATAGTTTCGGAACGCATCGAGGACAAACAAACAACTGAGGTTAAATGCATTGATAATTATGGTGTAAATATTTTCAGTAACGACCGCAGATTATTGTGGCGTAATTACGTTTATGTACATATATGTTTCTATTCATTTTAACTCTTATTAACCGAGTCTAAAATTAATGTCATACTTTACGAATTAATGAAGTGTGCCTTCAGTATGCAATCAAAATTAAATTAAATTAGAGTCGATTAGATCAAATCAAACTGAATCAAATTAAATTATTTTAATTCAAATTATATCAAATCATATCAAATCAAATTAAATTCAATGCAAAATTAATCATATCTTAGACCAAGCGTGATTTTCCGGGGCTTGTGGCGATTCAGTTTGAATATCGACCAGATCACTGAAGTTTACATAGTCGTGGAATTGTGGAACTAGTAACGAGAGCTCTGCTATTCTCCGAACAGGAGGATGCAGGGGTGTTATCGGGGTTCGAGTATATCCAGTTGGGGCTTGTGACTTTATTTTTTAACACGCTTTCATTAGCTTGGTATGTATCTCTGTAACGGAATCTTTGAACGTGATTTTCACCCACTTTAAAACATCAGATTGAATTATAACTTCGCACACTTATCAACGACCGATGACAATACAATATTAAATACTAAAAAAGCAAAAATGAAAAACATGCTTTTTTTTTGTTTATTTGGGTAAATTAACAGTAGGTACCTACCTAACACAATACAGAGTATGTATACAATTTACACGTATGTATACAGTTTTCAGCATGTATACAATTTTCAAGCTTTTTGTAGCTAAGTGAACTAAAAAGTAGAAAATATATAATAGTATAAAAAACTAAAAAACACGCTTTTGTATCTAGCTGAACTAAACAACACGCATACCCGGCATACCCCATGAGTGTTGTTTAGTTCAGCTGGATGGTTTTTTTTACAATAAAATGTTTTTTTTTTTTAACTTACAGAAAATTATTTTCTCCTTTTTGTTACAAAAGCGAGTTTTTTTTTGTTTTTTAAACTATTATTCATTCTGCTAATGGTGGAGACTGTCCACACCATAAACTTAATATACTATTATGGTCCACACACACACATTTGAGGGCTTCATAACTTAAATAATAAAGGGAGTCAATTATTTTTTTACTTTTCTCTGGTGAAGCCATCTTGAAGTGAGTAATTCTTGTTTAATTGGACTTTTTCTTTTTACCCAAACCGGAGGAAAATGTAAAGTGGCAGAGAAACCTCTTCTGTATTATTTCAAGTCATAGATTGTGTGTAGCATAATGCGATCTCCCGATGGTGCTACAGTACTCCAAAATACTGTAGTCAAAGTAGCAGAGTTCTTATTTAATGGTTGTCCAAACAAGGTGGAAATTTTGCGTGACTCAGTTCTTTTGGGTGATTTAGAGGGGAGGAGAGGGGGGAGAGGGGAAGGACGGGAATAGGGGAGAGGGAAGGATTAGAGCCTCCGGTAGCCTCACTCAAGCGGCGAAAAGCAATGCAACACTGCTTCACTGCCGGTTTTCTGTGAGGCCGTGGTATCACTCCGGTCGAGCTGGCCCATAAGTGCCGAAGCATGGCTCTCCCACGAACAAAGTTGTACTGTCTCAACTCAACAACTAGTACTGTATACTTTTTTTTTTAATGAGATGCATGCAAAACAGATTACTACCTTACATCTGAACAAAGTTAAGTTTAAAAAAAAGTATCGACAGATTTCTTTGTTTTTAGATAATTCGTAATTATAAGTTTCTAATCTAAATTTAGTACATTTTTCGAGTCTAGTTTTATTCGAACTAATCGACGTCACAGTATAAACAGTATTGAATCTTCAAACAAACGGTCGGATCGCGAGACATACCTACACTCTTCGAGTTCGGTTAACACTCGGTACACAAACAGTCGCGAATAAATACAAATACCTAACTACTTAAAAAAAAAATTAAAGAAATTATAGACTATATTGTGCTGTTTTTGGTTACTTGAATTCTTCAGAAACGCACTCAGAGATAACATTTTTTAAATTACCTGGAAACTTCGAAAGGTAAGACTAAAAAATAATGTTTATGTACCTACTAGTAGGTAATTTGTTTCTTTTTTAATAAGTAGGTATTTCGCTTTTCTACCGAGTAAAATACCTGGATTAATAAATAAATAAGTAGATAGGGTGACAAAAGTGACACACGAGTGACCTACCCACAATCGTGTTAAAAAATCTAGAAGGTAGTTTCCTAGGCTAAACTATCTATTTACTTATGTATTTAGCTACTTACATATATTATTGAATTCGTCGAAATATCATTATGAAATGATTATGAAAGTAAAAAATGGTAGGTACCTACCTAGTAAGATTTACATTATAATTTACTTTATAAATAAGATTTTGTAGTAGCTAGTTAGAGGTTTTCATTGCTTTTGTAGTAGCTAGGTAGCGCATACACGATGAAATTGTTTGATATTAAGGAACGTCTGCAGCGGTAACCAAAAAAATATATTTTTTGAGTTGCTCTGAACTGTAGGGACGTTCATTTTACGGACGGTTACTCGTCAGCTGTTTCTTGCATTTTGGTTGAGTAGGAGGTGTTGAAGTTTGTAAGGATTGGAGTTTGGTAACCTTCGGCGACAGCAGTTTATTTTAACACCCGGAATAAAGGGAAATCAATTTTTTTTCAGACGCCTTGAATGGCTGCAACTGTATTGTCGAAATGATTTAGATAAATTCCTTCTCCTTGTCCATGTCTCTCAAAAGTATTTTTAATTAAACTTTTTATCGAAATGTGGATTTTTTATACTATTAAATTTAACAATAAAGCTTTTCGTACGTCACAGTCTAGGCGCAAATATTTTTCAGTTTAAAATTTATAAGTGATTTTTTTATTAAATCTACTAATCAAAAAACACCTGTATTTTATTGAACACTACTCATTTCGTTCACAACGAATTTCATATTTTTTAATAAAAAATAAATTATAATATTTACAATAACAAAAGTAGAAAGAAACTCAAGTAGGTAAATGAAATTATCGGCAGCCCTATCGCGTGTTTTCGTACCGTCCGGAAGTAGGTAATTATTTCAAGGACAGGGCCGAGTCACAATACTGTATATACACATACTGTGTCGACGTGTTAAAGTGCATTTGGAAAATAAATTCAATTATTTGCGGGTGTTTACCGCAAATAAATGATACCGTGTGTTTGTTTATTAAACTCACTAATTACGTATTAGTCACAAAAAGACGCAGAATTTTGTTGTTTACATATAGGTAAGTACATACCGGAAGGAAAATGTGAAGTATGATGTAATAAGGCCTTATAATGAGATGTGTTATGACGCCATGTAGATAATAAAATAAAGGAGTGACGGAGTACGTACGAATAGTATTATATTCTAAAACGTATGACTACAAACTTTGACGATGTAAACGGCGCCATTTTGAAAGTGGTTCACTAGTGTAATGTTAACAAGTTACTTCTTAATGTCAATAAAAGTATTCTTGCTTCAATGGGCCCGTGTATTCATAAATTATCGAAAAGACGCAAGTCTACAACATTAAAGTTACAAAAAATTCGTAAATGAAAAGCAAAATGAAAATGAACTAACTGATATTGAGAGTGAGACAGCCAGATAAGTCTACTTCAGTTGTTTACATAGTATTATGTCACATGGTATCTACTGTGGGGGAATTCCGCCGATATTCAATTCATCCGAGCAATTTATAACTTCGGTAATTCGGTAATCGTTATTCACTGAAGCAGAAATTTAAAGAAATAAACAAAATGGCATGTCAGTATATTTATAAAAACTTGATAGATATACCATCATAAAAAAAAAAAGTTCTCTAAAAAATGGGTAAAATAAACTCGAGTACCGCTTTAGGCTCAAAAAATAAACAAGTCGTTTCGAGGTTTAAGTCCACAGTAAAACGCCAACCATGCCTTAAAGGCTACTCAATAGTCAATAGTGGATTATATGTAGCATAAAAACGCTTGGGATTGAATTGTTGGGGCTTTCCCTCCTCTAATTCAGAGAGGTTTGCGGAACACGTTGCGCCGCCGACTCGGGCCTGCTTCTGCTTGGTCGACGGATAACCCTGGACATGGCCCTGAGGCAAGTGCTCATGGAGACCGGAGATCGTCTTGCTCTCTCCGACTCCTGGTGCGCCGTTTTACGGGACGGAAGAATGTTAGTTATCTCCCGTTCGAGTTCCACGGCATCCTTGGCAAACATCACTTCCTACTACTCGATTCGTACGCGCTCTTGCGCTGGACCATAGACATCACCATGGTCTCAGTGAGAGGCTACCTACACCTAAGGCAAGACTTTATCTGAGTTTATTTTGCGTATATTCTGTGGTATCACTCCGGTCGAGCCGGCCCATACGTGCCGAAGCATAGCTCTCCCACAGTTGAGTTAAGTATTCCCAAAATCTCACAGAGAGACAAGAAAACTAATGTTATTTACACTTAAAACATGTCGAGGCAAGTGTGAGCTATGATGATGTAGTCCTTTCTGGTGAGATCATGGTTATTAGGTTTTATGTTGAGGAAGTCACACGCCTTTTGGAATTCAAGAGGGAAATACGCTGTGGTTAACTATAATGTCGTGATGGTTATTGTCAAGTTTGATGACGTAATGAGGTAGTGACAGCATCGTTATGATGTTGAGAATATATGATGAAACTTATGAAGTAGAATTAATCATAGTAATCTATAATCCAAGTGCATAATCTTGGAACGTTCAAGTGTAGAGTGAATAGGTTTCTCTTGGATAAGCGTGTACCATCTTCGTCTTCAGCATCACTATGCAGGTGAGTTGGAAGACAAACGCCTATCCCACTAATATTATAAATGTGAAAGTTTGGATGGATGGATAGATAGATGGATGGATGGATGTTTGTTACTCTTTCACGCATAAACCACTAAACCGATTGCGATGAAACTTGGTATGCAGATAGCTGGAGACCTGGATTAACATATAGGCTTTTTATCCCGATATTCCAACGGGATCGGGACTTATGCGGGTGAAACCGCGGGGCGCTGCTAGTATTATATAAATATAATTTTTCAATTCAAACCAGTAGTTCCTGAGATTTCAACCAAACAACCAAACTCTTCAGCTTTATAATATTAGTATACAGCGTGTAAGTAACACCGTCGCAAATAATTTACAAAAACGTCTTTTTTGGGATACTTATCACAATGCAAAAGTGAGTTCATCATAAAAATGCGAGATTAAGGATTTACAGTAAATAATTTGATTTTGAACCACGCAATGTAACGCGACACGCGTACGTGTGCGGCACGGTGAATGACCTTCAGCGCACGGCGCCGTCGAAGCAGCTGATTGCATAAATGTTTTACCCTGCAGTTTTTTGGCGTATGGGGTATTTACTGATTTTTTTTTCAGTAAAATGTTCTGTTTACTCATTGTGATATAACTTTTAGGCAAAAAAAAAAGATTATGAATTTTCCGGCAGAAATTTCCAATGATTTTCCACTCAGAATGATGGTCTGAATACACTATTTCAAGATTCGGTACGGTGTCACTTATACCCTGATACTAAAGCTCCGTCAAAGCTAGGAATAAAAACTGTTTTCATTTTTTTACTTTCGACGTAAAAAGGAGAATTGTTTTAAGTTTAACGTGTGTATTTGTGTGTGGCATCATAGCTACTAAGCGGATGGACCGATTATGTTTTTTATTTTGGAAAGATAATAATAATAATAACTTCTCACACACGGCCGTCTGATCACAAACTAGGCAGAGCCTGTACTATGGTAACCAGACTGCTGATAAACACACTTATATATTTCTAAATACATACATATTATAGATAAATTACACCCAGATACAGAACAAATAATAGGTATAATTCAAGAAATTATTTTCTATATCTATTTGATAAAATAGCGTGTTTTGAATTGCAGACATTTACGGTGCAGCGGTCGAGCAATCGCGTTCAATTTAGGTTGGGAGCTCAATGCCCGCTCAAAGCAGATATTTTATCCAACTCTTATTCTCAAATAGTTTCAGATCATTCCTAGGCCCCGTACACCCTTAAATGTATGTAATAATGCATGTTTAATTGAATTTGAATTACAGCTAAGAACACTCTTGATCTCATAACCTTTCAAACACAAAAATAAATAAATCAAAATCGGTCCATTGGTTTAGAAGCTATGATGCACAAACAGACACACTCGTTAAATTTATAATAACTCTCCTTTTTACGTCGAAAGTAAAAAAAAATAAAACAGTTTTTATTCCTAGCTTTGACGGAGCTTTAGTATTATTAATATTCTTACGTATTATGGTCGAACTTCGGCCTCTACACGACCACTAGGTATTATATTATTTCTAGTACCGGGGGTACTTACTTGATAAGTTTCATCATAATATTCTCGACATCATAACGATGGCGTCACTATCTCATTACGTCATGAAATTTGATAGGTAATAACCATCACGTCACAGTTATATAGTAAATCATCTATTTCCCTCTTTAATTCTAAGAGGCGTATCACTTTCATGATCACAATACAAACAACTACATAGTATACTATGACGTCACAGCTCATAATTTTCCTCTTCATGTTTTAGGTGTAAATAACATTCGTTTCCTTTTTCTGTGAGGTTTTGGGAATTCATGAATCCTTTAAAGTGGAAGTATCAGATTTCGTGATCCGTCAGTAGATGAGCGAGTTAGTATCCTTTGCCTTTTATTTATATAGATTGTAATGATATGAGTGTATTACATGTATGTATATACATAATGAACTAAATTGTTTTTAATCATTATCTATAAAAAAGTGTTTTTAGTAATAAAAGCAAGAGAGGTTTGAAGAGTATTTACCCGACAGGGGATTTTTCCGGGTATTTACCGGTTAGATACCCATCTTTAATTACATACAACAATTACAAAAGCTTCAATAGAAAAAGTATAAATATACGTACAATGTATTATTTCATTGTTATTTATTGAATATTTCATTGTTATTTATTGAAATTCCCACCTTTTGTTTATTCAGGCAATAGGATAATCCCATACAAACAATTGTACGTTACGTACAATAATTATAATATAACCAAACTAATCAGTTTTAATTTATTGAGAAAATATATCCGTGTATATAATTTGTATAATATGTATTGAAAATCGAAGGGTTTAACATGTGTGCAACCCTCAAGAAGGTACTGAGACGGTACCACAAGCTGAGCTATTCTCCGTCAGGAGAATGACAAAGCGTTTTGGTTAGACTCAAAAGTTATTTAAACATCTATAGTTTCATCATTTTACTTTTAACCCTCGACGCAAATAGAAGAGGTAAAATTGGGGTGTGTATCTGTGTATCTGTGTGTTTGTGTATATGTATGTGTTTGCGTGTCTGTGTATCTGTGTATCTATGTATATGTGTATTTGTGTATCTGTGTGACTGTTTATCTTTGTGTTTGTGTATCTGTGTGTTTGTTTGTGCATAGCTCCTGAACAATCAGCAGCAGTAATCGCTTGCAGTGTAGGGGTTAGGGGTTCGATACCCGCTCAAAGCCGATATTTCATCCAACTCTTATTCTGAAATAGTATCAGATCAGTCAAAGGAAATGGATAACTTTATTTTCTTATTTTTTTACCCCTACGATATCAAACAATTATTGGGTCCGTCCGTCTAGCTGTAGGCGGTCACCGCAAGCTAGGATGTTTACAAAACGAGAGGTATCACGGACGGGTTTTTGTTAAACGTCGCGATATCAGTGCTTATAGTTGCAACATAGAGAAGACGCGTGTTCGTAAGATTCATGAATTCCCAAAACCTCACAGGAAAAGGAAACGAATGTTATTTACACCTAAAACATGAAGAGGAAAATTATGAACTGTGACGTCATAGTATACTATGTAGTTGTTCGTATTGTGATCATGAAAGTGATACGCCTCTTAGAATTAAAGAGGGAAATAGATGATTTACTATATAACTATGACGTGATGGTTATTACCTATTAAATTTCATGACGTAATGAGGTAGTGACGCCATCGTTATGATGTCGAGAATATTATGATGAAACTTATGAAGTAGGTACCCCCGGTACTAGATATAATATAATACCTAGGGGTCATGTAGAGGCCGAAGTTCGACCATAATGCAAAACATTATTAATAATACTAAAACTCCATCAAAGCTAGGAATAAAAACTGTTTTAATTTTTTTACTTTCGACGTTAAAAGGAGAGTTGTTATAAGTTTAACGAGTGTGTCTGTTTGTGCATCAGAGCTTCTAAACCAATGAACCGATTTTGATTTATTTATTTTTTGTTTGAAAGGTTATGAGATCAGGAGTGTTCTTAGCTATAATTCAAATTCAATTAAACATGCATTATAACATGCATTTGAAGGCTGACGGGGCCTAGGAATGATCTGAAAGTATTTGAGAATAAGAGTTGGATAAAATATCTGCTTTGAGCGGGCATCGAGCTCCCAACCTAAATTGAAAGCGATTGCACGACCGCTGCGCCGATGTCTGTAGTTCAAAACACGCTATTTTATCATAGATATAAAAATAATTTCTTGAATTATACCTATGAACACTCTCGATCAAGTCATCTTTCCAAAAAAAAAGGAGATCAATATCGGTCCATCCGCTTACGAGCCCTGATGCCACACACAGATACACACGTTAAACTTATAACAATTCTCCTCTTTACGTCGAGAGTAAAAAAAAATGAAAACAGTTTTTATTCCTAGCTTTGACGGAGCTTTAGTATCTATACTAATATTATAAAGCTGAAGAGTCGGTTTGTTTGGTTGAACGCGCTAATCTCAGGAACTACTACTTTGAATTGAAAAATTATTTTAGTGTTGGATAGCCCATTTATCGAGGAAGGCTATAGGCTATATAATATCACGCTATGAGCAATAGGATCGGAGCAGTGATCATAAACGCAGGTGAAACTGCGGTGACGGCTAGTTATTAATAATGTTATGCATTGTAATGCATAACATTATTAATAACTGCTGCTGCTAAAAATAATTGTGCTCGCCCAGAGGTCGAAATTCAACCGTAATTCTACGTCTTTACGAGCTAGGTGAGCACAATTTTTTTTTTAAATTGGTGAAATGGAATAGGCCTTTGTCGTCCAACTCACCTGCATAGTGACGATGAAGACGATAAAGACTCACCAAGGGTTCATCGCATGTGTTGCCAACAATATTAAATTTATTTTTTTAGTGAGCCTGTCATCACGGCCAGTGCAACCTGGTCGAAACGTCAGACAATTCAGAGGTATGACATACATAATTTTTTTATTGCGAGATTGATTATTGTCGTTGTGCCTAAAACTAGAATCTGACTCTATATTGTCAACGCCTCTGTGACACACAATAATTCTGGTGGGTGAGATTCTGCACTGAGTTATATAGAACTATATTTTTAAATGTATAACTGAAGAATAGGATGAAGTTTGATGAGAGCGGCCGTGGATGACAGAACGGTTCGCCAAGGAATAATGTTATCAAGATATTATTTCAACTGTGTTATTAATGTTAAATGTGCTAAGCTTGATGATTGATTATAGCCTTACGAGCTAGTTTGAGTTTTAATTATTCTCCTCTCGCTAGCGACCCTGAAGTCCTAGTGCCGGAACACCCCCCGGACACACCAATATGTAGGTACTTAGTGATTATTTGCGCAGTGAATATTTTAAATATGTCTACATAGGTATATCTACAATTTAGCCAGAATCATTTGTAATACAAGGCTATTTTTTAGTTTGTTCGTTGTTTCGGTTTTGCTACATTTGATATATAATTTCTAAATAATAATATATACTACTAGCAATTCCCCGCAGTTTCATCCGCGTTTATCGTCGCTGCTCTACTCTTAATGGTCGTAGCGCAATTCGAATCCAATTGGTAGTTCCAGAGATTAGCACGTTTAAACAAACAAACAATAAAAAAAATCTCTTTAGCTTTGTTATATTTAGTAGTAGCTGTACAAAAGTGCCAAATCAAATTGTATATGTACCGATAAAATACATCGATTATAAAAACCAAATTGTTCATTTCTAACTTTTATTTTTATTTAGCACACGGATTCTACAATATAACTTAGCATAACTACTTACAATACGTAAATGTAACTGCTTATGCTAATTAACATTCACTTACCTGTACTTAGGTGTGTATCTCTGATTTTAAAACCGAGGCCATTCTGTTCGTTTAATATAAAATTACAATTGTATTTACAAATCTAAGTTACGAGAAGAAATAGTTTTATATTACAATTTTCGGAAAGTTTAAATATTAATATTTGGATTCATATTTGGAACGCAGAGATAAATTAAATAATTACTGCAGAACTTATAAGTAGGTTTGCTGAGTTTAAATTCTGTTAAACTATAAATATGTACACATGATTTAGCAACACAATGTGGCTTTTCTATACCTAAATTGTAGAAATTAATTTAATTATAGATCTTAATATACAATAATTACATACTAAATACTACATTTATCAATATAAATAACATTGCAGAGCTCAGCTAGATATGTACAGTCCTTAGGCATATTACAAATAATAACAGACACTACACAAAATATACTACTACATGTATAATATAACCAATATAAGTAAAATAGCTGATTTTTAAAATTACGTAATAACACAGTATTGTTAGTTATACAAAAGTTGAGAAGCTAAGTAGGATTGCAAAGTTTTGGATTGCAAAACTTTGTCTCTTGCAGTTTACCGATGTATTAAGTGGAATTGCAGTGTTTAAATTTCAGATAGAAATTTCAATTTTTATACATATCTGCCAAAACTTTTTCCATTGGCGTCTGACCTATAGTTTTGGCAAAGAATTCTCTTTCCAACTGTTGAGGAGTAACTAAACGAAGTAAAGGTAGTAACAGTAAGAGTCTGCCAAACCTTGCAGGGGCTGTACCGTGTGCAGTACGGGCGTGGGTCATCAGCATCACTTGCGCTTGATCTTGCAGATTTTCTATTTGGAGAGGGTCTTTGAGGCCACGAGTTTCTGGAAATAGACATTTTTCTGTTCAAAATAAAATAAGTCAATCAAACCCAGAAGCTGGTCCAACAAGCCTCAGTATGAATACAGATAACTATTTCATACTGTACCTTACAGTTAATCGATCCTCATCTGAATTTTTTGAATTAGTTAGTTTCTCCTTTATAAGATACAACCCGCCCGGCTTTGCACGGGTACAAACTATACACAAAAACCTTCCTCATGAATCACTCTGTCTATTGGTGAAAACCGCATGAAAATCCGTTCAGTATTTTTTCAGTTTATCGCGAACAGACAGACAGACAGACACGGCGGGGGACTTTGTTTTATAATATGTAGTGACTAAAAACCCGCCACGACATCTTCAACAATCATTTTCATATTTCAACCAATTTACACAAAACGTTAACAAATTGTACATCTAAACCTTGCTCATGAATCACTCTGTCTATTGGTGAAAACCGCATGAAAATTCATTCAGAAATTTTCCAGTTTATCGCGAACAGACAGACAGACGGGGGTCTTTGTTTTACAATATGTAGTGATTTGAATCTTGTCACTTAGTGATGAAACGGATATCCGGTAACTATCCGGTATCCGGCCTATCCGGCCTATTTTCACTATCCGGCCGAATACCGAATACTAGATGTTTCCCGCGATACCGTTCGCGCTGAGTGCTTTACGCCCTAAACTCGTCTATATCGCGCTTTTCTGTGGGAATACAAAAGTTTTTAAGCCTATCTATATTGTTTCTCGTTGTCTAATCTATCTCTGTATCAAATTTCAGCAAAATCAGTTCTTTAGTTTAGGCGTGAGAGAGTAGCAGACAAACAGACTGAATTTATAATATTAGTAACGGATTATTTTGCACATACACACACATATATGAAATGAAAATAATATAACAATAGGTTATGGACGGACACCATTTATTAAATTAAAATAATGACAGAAATTGTTTGATAAAAAGTTAATTACTAAAAATTTACTTAGTGTTAGTACTCAAAATTAACTAGCGGCAAATTATGGTGAATGAATACTAGGTTTTCAGCATTTGTTGGTAAGAGGCGACTCCGCTTGGCTTCGTATACTAGACCAGCTTCTGAAAATAGCCTTTCGCTGTAAACGCTACTGGCAGGTGCTCCAAGATAAATTCTTGCAAACTTCGCCAATTGAGGGTATTGGTTTGAATTGACCGACCACCAAAGGTATGGGTCGCGATTGCGATCTATTCGAGATAACTTTAAGAAAAAGTCAATCTCATTAGAAATTGGATTTTGTTTTTCTTGATCGCGACAACTGCTACTGTTGTCCTTTGCCACTTCATTGAAACAGTCCCAAAAAGTGTTATGAGCTTCGCGTGTAAAATTTGATCCAGTTTCATCTTCTTTTTGTCGTTTAGCAGGTGTTGAAGACGGCGATGATCTATTACTGTCGGAAGAAGAATCGTCGTAAGAGTTTTTTATATATTCTATCAGGATTTTCTGTCGGGCTTTTTCAGTTTCAAGAACTCCTAAATAGTCTGATTTGAATCTTGGGTCTAGAAAGGTAGCAATTATGAAGTTTAGATCTTCTTCTAAGAATTTAAAACGACTTTCCAATTCAGCTTTCAAGGAGGCTCTTAAACGTGCTAAGTCTGGTGTTCTTTGTGCTGTCTCGGTTTTATCCAAATACTTTTTTAGTGCATAAACGTGTGGTATCACTTCGGATATACAGGAAACGCCAGAACTTGTAATTTTTGTTATTTCTTCAAATGGTTTTAAAAGGTTTATGCACTGCTCCAACAGACCCCACTGTTGTATCGTCAAATTAGTCAGTGTCTCATGTTCAACAACATAAAGAGAGATAGCCCTTTTTTGTTCCACCAAGCGTACAGCCATGTAGTAGGTAGAATTCCACCTCGTGTTGATGTCCTGCACTAACTGATGCTGCGGCAAATTTAACTCCTTTTGAATTGCAAGTAATTTTTCTTGTGCCAAACCTGAATGATTGAAATGAGTTACTAGACGTCTACCAGTAGCAATCACTTCTAATAGCTCAGCCTGGACCTTCATTGACTTATCAATAACTCGCTGAAGCGAATGTATGAAACATCTAGCGGAATGATACTCTCCAACTCGAGCTCCTTTCACCATATTAGCTCCACTATCATGGATTAGTAAGTGAATTTTATCTTTCTCAATATCCCAGCGAGCAGCTATAGCGTTCAGTTCGTTTGCTATATTTTCACCTGTGTGTGATCCTGAAAACGGTTTCATAGCAAGAACGCCGTGGTTCAGCTGAAATTCCGGAGACAACCAATGGGCTGTGAAACTTAGGAAACTGGAACTATTGTGCAGGCAGGTCCAAATGTCAGACGTAACAGAAATTGCAATAGCTTTAGAAATGTTTGCTTTTATTTTGTCGCGAATTCTATTGTAGATGTCTGGAATAATTTTTTGAGATATATAAGTGCGACTTGGTAATTCATAACGAGGTAGCGCTTGTTCTAAAAGTCTTTTAAACCCAACCTTTTCTACAATACTGAACGGCTCGTTATCTATTGCAATCATTTCTGCAATTAAATAATCATACTTTTTGGCTTTGGCATCATTCACATCCCAAAGTAATTTTCTTTCAAACGATTCCGACAGTGTTAGCTGTTTTTCTGCAGTTGTAGAAGGAGCAATTGGGCTGGGATTGGCACGTTGTGAAACCGTAATTGATCTTGAAATTTCGCTAGTTTTACTTGTACTTATCAATCTAGACTCCTGTGGATGTTTGGACTTTAAATGATTACTCATGGCAGACGTACCTGATGAATGAAAAAGAAACGTATTTTAAAATATTGTACCTAGTACCTACCCATTCACAATATGCATAAATAAACTGAAGTCTGAAGCTTGCATTAATAAAATATCGTTTAGAAAAAAATTAAATTTTAAATTTCAAATTGAGATTGTAGTAGTAGTAATGAAAATTAAAATGAAATGAATGACCAGCGAAATAACTAATTTAAGAATACTGCTAAGTAGTATGTTTGTTTATTAACAAAATAAGTTTGAAAATATAAGAGTATTCTCGCATTAAAATTGAAGCAAAAACATAACCTCTAAAACTTACATACCTGCCTTTTTTCCTTCACCACCGCGAGAAATTTCAACGTGACACAATAAACATGACGCGTACTTGTTATCGTCACTTTTTAAATCAAAATATTGCCAAATTGGCGATCTTCTTTTTGATACTGACATTTTTTAATAATCGACAAGTTAAATAGAAAGAAAAACAATGGAATAAACAAATGCATATAACCTGACATGAGCGATTACACCCGAACGCCGCGAGTCGTGCCGGCCGAATGCCGATCACGCCGAATGCGTCCGAATATTTCCGATCTTAATCACGCGCGCATATTCAAATCAAATTGTAACGCGATAAGCGGCCGAATATCCGGTGGCCGGATATCCGGCGCTCCGGCCTCGTAGTTAGCCGAATATCCGGTATCCGGTATCCGGCCAAATCACTATCCGTTTCATCTCTATTGTCACTGCTAAGCTAAGCTTCACGTTGTTGCGTTTCCTGATGTATATTATAGCTACATCTTCAGCTCACTACAATACGTTTCAAAAGCATGTACGATGTTCAAATTATTATTGTCTCTGTCTTGTTAAAAGTCCTAATAATTATTGGAATAGTTGAATATAGTTCGGTATTAAATCAGACTTACCAGACTTAAATAGTACAATAGCCTTCATACAAGCGAACTCTGCTGGGTCAACGAGCACAGTTCTGTAGCGTGACAACACTTCGCGCAATCGACGCAGGGTTGCCGAGTCTACTCCGTTCTCTGGAAATAAATGTATTTTTTTGTAAAACATTCTATAAATATAGTGGCAAATGATTTCATCTGGTCATTAGTGTGATGTTAATAATAATTACACCAACGATACCTGTGAAGTCAGTAATACTTTTTTTATGTTATAGGGGGCAAACGAGCAGACAGGTCACCTGATGGTAAGTGACTATCATTGCCCACGGACACCTGCAAATCAAGAGTCACAAGTGCGTTACTGGGCTTTGAGATGGGAGTACGCTCTTTTCTTGAAGGTTTAGAGGATGTTCATCAACGCCTCTTTTAACCCCCGACGCAAAAAAGGGGGCTGTTATAAATTTACCACGTGTGTCTGTCTGTGTCTGTTTGTAAAGGGATAGGCCGATTTTAATTTCGTTTTTATGTTTGAAAGGTGACTTGATCGATAGTGTTCTTAGCTAAAATTCAAGGAAATCTGTTCAGCCGTAAGAAGATCATCAGTTCTTTTCTAACTACTTGTGACTTCAAACATAACATAGTAACCTTGACCTGATGCTGCAGCAACATCTGAATTCAGTAGAATTTCCAACTCAACACTAACTTATAACAGAGTAGGTATACTTGGAGAAGCGGAATAGTCTCTATGACCAGGTTATACCTACATAAGAAGGTGGCTATTTTTTACCTTTCTGAGTTTTGTTATTTAGTCGGGTATTTTAATTTTATAAGTAGCAACCCACCACGGCTTCACAAGGGTAGCAGAGACGATCTTCAACAATAATCAACTTATTTCAATCAAAACAAACTTATTTACACAAAATCTTAACAAATTATACACCTAAACCTTCCTCATGAATCACTCTGTCTATTAGTGAAAACCGCTTGAAAATCCGTTCAGTGACTTTTAAGGTTATCGGCGGGGGACTTTGTTTTATTGTATGTAGTGATTGTTCGATCTACTTCAAAACATACTTTGTTGATACATAATATAAATGTTAAAATCAATTGTTACCAATAGGCATATGTAATATTATAAATATATTTGGTTCAACACCTTAAGCATGACTAAGTCATCATTAACTTCATTCAGCACGAGACATGAATACTAGACGAAATATGAAGATTAATTATATTTTGCTTAGCTTTATTTTAGTTGTGCATTATTGCAGTTATACCCTTATTGCAAAATATATTATTAATTTTGTTTCAGGTTGTATATAATTACGGCTGCAGAGTTAAGTAATAATGCAGTAATAATAATTTAATGTGCTGAGTTTTACCTTGATCGATTTGATCACTGCCGAACAGTGCAGCGCAGGCGGCGTCGAGAGGCAAGCACCATTGTATGGCGTTCAGTAGGAACAACTCCGACCAAGCTTCTTCCAGAAGAATCACCTGTAATATATGGTTGGAAATATAACTGCATCAGAAGATAAGGCTTTGGCACTAGTTATCAGATGAGACTTGTCATGACTCTAAGCGAGTTTCAAGCTTCTAGCTCTAAATATGACGATACTTCCATACAACTTTTTATCCCCACCTTTCAACCCCTTACACCTCTTTTCTTTGCACTAAAAAGTAGCCTATGTCCTTTCTCAGGCTCTAGACTAACGCTCTAGTCTAACTAGTTTTGGCGTGAAAGGGCGACAGACAGACAGACAGAGTCACTTTCGCATTTATTATATTAGTAAGGATTAGTAGAATATTTCACATATGTGTTACAGTATTAGAAATAAATAAAAGTAATTATTCATATTGTTTTATGCACCACAATTATCAGTAAATAGTCCTGATGAACACAAACCTGATCTCTAAAAGCTAAGCTGGCAAACGACGGCAAATTTTTAGCCCATTTGACGGCCATAAAAAGCAGTCTCGCGGCAGATTCCGCTGCGCTCTCGACGCCCAGTGGTCTGGAATTAACGAACATCGTCTGAGTCAATGAATGGAAAGAAAGCAAATAAATAATCGTTTTAAGCTAACGAGAAAAGTTACAAAGTACGTAGGTACATAAATAGACATTCACGTTAAGTTTTTTTTTAAATTAATTTTCATACTTTTGTACTTCAGAATTTTCACGTCTGGCAGAGATTTCATAAACACACAATGTGTTTTCTATGGGTAAAATAAAAGTGTTAATCAAATTAAATTTTATAGAAGACTTGAAAAAAATTGATTTGTCATTATTTTCAAGATTGTTATTTTTTTATGAAAACAAATATTAAATTTTTTATCAACTGTCACTTATTTCCTAGTAGCTCACTTCCTAATCAGTGAATCACTAACTGAAGGTCACAGTCCATCTGTGACAGTTACTTTGTAGAAATATTATTGAATACGCGATTCAGTCTAAAATAGCTAGATACAGCAAAAACAAAAACAACTTCTTGGTAAGAACGTGACTAACCTCAGTTGCGGTGTTGTTGTACTCTTTAATTATCTTTGACATAAGTGTTTAATTTCCACTGGACTCTCCTGTACTAAGTTAAGTTTAAGTCACTGCTAAACTCCAAAGAATTGTAGCGTGACCTCATGCATCTGGCTATCATATACAGTTTTTTTTCGAATCAGACTCGTAATTTTTCGAATCAGACTCTCCTGTACTAAGTTAAGTTTAAGTCACTGCTAAACTCCAAAGAATTGTAGCGTGACCTCATGAATCTGGCTATCATATACAGTTTTTTTTCAAATCAGACTCGTAATTTTTCGAATCAAACTCGTAATTTTTCGAATCAGACTCGTAGTTTTTCGAATCAGACTCGTAATTCCAGAGATAAGCGCGTTTAAACAATCAAACCGAAAAACTTTTCAGCTTCATTATAATAGTATAGATAAATGAATTAAGTCTTACCTGTAAGAAGTACAGCTCTGACGGTAATCCATTGCAGCTGGTGGGGAGTAAGAAGTGGAGTCTTCCTCATTAGTCACGTCGATACTATCATCTGTAACATAAAGAAAGCTGTTCATATCTTGCATTTGACAAACAGAGCCCACGACTTCATTATGATGTGGTCAGTTGAATTATATATAACTACTTTTTGCCCGCGGCTTCGAACGCTTCAAAATTACTTTTCTATCTCTGAAATACCCCTGACAATGTGTTGTATACAAAGTGCAATGATAGTTCAAGTTACACTGGCCAATTAAATAAAACAAAAATGAATTTGGCTAGCCTGTTGGCCTAGTGGTTAGTGACCCTGACTGCTATGCCATAGGTCGTGGATTCGATTCCCACCCGAGTCTGGGTGTACTTAGTGTCCGTTGTTTGTAAAGTCCCTCGCGACACAGGAGTAATTCCTAATGCGGGAGTTGTCTTTTTATGAAAATAAATAAATAAAGAATTATTGTCGAAATTCGACTACCGGCGATCTCTAGCAACGATATAAGGTAGAAAGTAGAATTTTTTACTGTGATCAATTGTTAACGCCGACACAAAAAGAGGGGTGTTATAAGTTTGACGTGTCTGTGTATCTGTCTGTGGCATCGTAGCTCTCAAGCGGATGAACCGATTTGAGTGCGGTTCTTTTTTGTTTGAAAGGTGTCTTGATCGAGAGTGTTCTTAGATATAATTCAAGAAAATCTATTCAGCCGTTCGAAGATCATCAGCTCTTTTATAATCGTTGAAGAGATTTTCGAGTCGGGGGTAAGTATTTTAAATTTATGATTATTTTCCTTGGCATTTTTGTAATTTGGACAAGACAACGTCTGACGAGTAATCTAGTAAACTAGTAAATGTTGTGTGTGTAGTAAAACTACTGTATGTGTGTTCAGATACTTCCTTATTAGTAAATTGTGTTAGTATTTATAATATCCGACAGAGAACCAAAGTTACCGACATAGCTCGCAGGATAAGCATCCTGAAGTGGCAATGGGCTGGCCACGTATGCCGATGGACCGATGGCCGTTGGAGCAGACGGGTCCTAGAGTGGAGACCGCGAATCGGTAAACGGAAGGTAGGACGCCCCCCAGCCAGATGGACCGACGACCTGAAGAAGGTAGCAGGGATGGACTGGCTGCGAAAGGCGCAGGACCAGATGCTGTGGCGCACATTGGGAGAGGCCTATGTCCAGCAGTGGACTATGATAGGCTGATTGATTGATTGATTTATAATATAATATTAATCGTGTATGAGTTAACATCGATACACACATGGAAACAGATATTTAGTTGACTAATAAGGACATTACTTGTTATTGGGGTCGTTATTATCGAGGTGACATACATAGTTGTGTAGTGAAAACCAATAATAATGTGCTTACGAGTGCAATTGTTTTTGAACTCTAGGTATCCAAACTGTAGGTATATTGTCTCATTTATTTTAAGAATTTAATCTGTTGTCTGTTTAATGTGTGGTTGTGGTGTGGTTAATATGTTGTCTGGAAAAAAAACTCACCATCGCTATCAGTGTGGGTGTTCCCCTCGTCGTGGTGATCATGCGAGGAGTCGGGTTGCGCGGGTTGTTGCGGTTGTGGCGGTGGAAGAGGCGCGTAGTGCGGCGACAGGAGGGGATAGCGTGCTGGCGATAGTGCCATAGCTAACGAGACTGGAGGCCTGTGGAATGGAAAATTATTACAATAAATTTTAGGGGGAATATTTATACAGGGTGTACCTGATAATGGACCGCATATTTCAATCACTGAAAGGAGAAAGGAAAAAAAAACACCATCTATTTAAAAGTTATGAACGTTTGAATAGCCAAGTACCTATTATCACCTCTTCAATCCACATTCTAATCAAAGCAGGTGGGATATGTAAAGTTAAAATTAAATAGAATTAAATAGACAACTCCTGCATTAAAAATATTTTTGTGTAGCGGGGGCTTCACAAACATTTAAACAACGGACACAAAGAACACCCGACTCAGGACAACTGTTTGCGGATCACACAATTTTTTGTCCCGTTTGGGATTTGAACCCACAACACTCGGTGCGGCGTAGTGCCGAGGTGAGCACTTAAACCATTGCGCCATCCGTGCAGTCAACATAGATACATCCTGTATACTAGGGGTATTAGCGACAATACTAGGTATAATTATCCGTTAAAGCGATCTCTACCACAAATTCTTCCTTTCTCGGGGACTTCCTTCCTAGTAGTCCGCGAAAAAGTAAGAATACCTACCCGAGTTAGGCCTATGTCACTCGATGTATTTGCGCGCGCTATATACCTACCGGCCGCTCGTTAACCGACGGACCTTAATTCCTTGTCTCGCGCAGTAGGTTGCCGACAGCTGCATCGTACGCACACGCTTTTATTTTAAAAATACAAAAAACGTACTTCGAGATCGGATTGATATATTCTTTAAATACTTACTCTAAAATTCATAGTAAAAATTGACATGGCTGTTTATGTACAGTATAAGAATGTAGATAAAGTAAGAGAAAAAAAAGCCCGGCAGCGCTATTGTAGAGTGTTTAAAACACATGTAAATTTTTTGTAAACTAAAACATTAGAAATAAAAATAAGCGTTAAGTACTTAATTTACATAACAATTGTAATTATTTTTATAAAACATTTTATTGAAGAGGTAACCCTACACACCTTGTGAAGCCCGGAAAGAGTAGGCAATTAAAACGGTAGGTATCGATATTTTTGTAGGGAGTGATTTATCTGTTACGTACCTAGTAACTAGGTACTTAGTAATCTGTGCCCGAGTCCCTAGCAATAGACTCACTTGTGAGTGACGGAACACCGATCAATCGAACCGACTAAAGCCACACGGCTTTAGTCGGTTCGATTCCGACATACCACTTCACCAGTAGCCATAGTGAGCTGATGACCCGAGGGAGCATCCACACGAAAACAAAAATATATACTTCCTTCCATTTTTATGAATTTAATTGGGAGTAATTGGTTGCTGACTGTGTACTAAAGACAATAATACATATAACTAAACACATACGAATGTATACATATACAAAAATACAAAAACATGATATAACATATTGTTACGGTGGTGGGTACGGGATTGGAAAGCAACGACTATCTTTCTGTGAGGACGCTCTATTTCCTCTTTCTATACACATAGGGTCCTGGACTGAGTGACGTGTCCCTCACACGATATATACCTAAAGTTGTAAAATTTAGGAGAGTAATCATATAAGTACAGAGATACATATACATACATGTATAAATAGGTAAAGAAAAACAATTCAGTACGTTTATCTCCTCTGTTTGATAAACGAATTTCTGTTATGTTTGTTTAGTGGCTGTTAACGAGCTCTAGTGTTTTCAAGTAAAAAAAAAGATCGTTACAGATTATTTCGGATGTATTTTTCTAAGTAAAACTATGACTGGTGTTAACTTTCTCATATTTTAATCAATATGAGAAATTGTTTGCATTAAATGACGCCAATTTGCAAGGTAATTAACGCCCAAGAGGCGGCAGAAAGGGAATCGGGAGCACCACCACAGCACTAAAAAAGATCTGTAAAGACTATCAATCGCCTAATTGGTCATTAAAAGATCTGATTTTTATAAGACATAGCTATAAATTTCATGAAAATCTTTAGATATCTATAAAAATCAAGGTACTATATTTGCTCATACGTATTACTTATGACTACGACGTTATAAAAAAGAAATCAAATAATAACACAACTTAATATTTATCACTTATTTTACCCCGTAACTTTATATTCATTGCCAGTGTTATGGCAATCGGAATTTGGGATTGGCAATCGCGTTTAGTGCACTCCCATGTACCGGTATGGTATAAATGTTATGGTATTAATGTAATATTCATAGAACTTTTTATATTCAAGGGGAAGGAAGGTGACTTAGAAATAGGTTAGTTATAGAAAGTGTTTTTGTAGGGGACATTAAATTGAGTGGGTTTTTGTGAGTTGTACATACTTATGTATTATCGTCGGGGTTGAAAACCCAATTCTTGTTGTTTGTGTATCGTTCGCCCTGCGTAGAGGAGTTTAGAGAAGTAAATTATTTGCATCTGACACAGAATATATCTTAGATACTATCCGTATCGACTACCAGCAGATCTATCCAGACGCCATTTTCATTTGTTATTAGACACAACAAGAATTTCGAAATTCGAACTGCAAGATTAGTGTTGCAATTATTTTAAAACTACATAATTGACATTTTAGGGATTATCTTGCCATAATAATATGCTTCACTTACTAAGATTTTGAATAATAATTTTATAAAACTTTTTGGTTGTATGAAGTACTTAAATAAAATATAATAACGCATAGTAAATACTAGAAATTTGGAAATCTAGCTAATAAAGTATTTGCATTAAAACCGACCGCGTTTGCTTAAATTAATAAAATGTATATTATATGGTTAAGAAGGGTATTCAATGAAATCTGTTTGGAAGAAGAATTAGGATATTTTTATAATGATTTCTAAAAGTACTTGTACTTATTCTAGACTATTCCAAACATTGCACACTAGAATACCTTTGTTAATTCCAATGAAAAAGAAACAAAATAAAGTTGAAGCGGTAGGATGCGATCGAAATCATAAAATTCATTATCTATATATTAATACGTGAAGCGAAAACTTTGGATCCCTTTTTACGAAAATTGGGCGGACGGAGGAGTATGAAATTTCGCACACTTATAGTTTATACAGAGAAGAAGTGACGAATGCTAAAATTTTTAAACAATATTTGCTACAAAGTTAAAAAAAATGCAAAAACGGGTACAGACAGCTATGAGTGTCCAGTATATATTTTGACCTGTCATGGTACAAAAGTCTATACAATGACAGGTCAAGTAATATTAGCCAATAAAATAAACCATGGTCGAAATTCGACCACCACGGGATCTCTAGTATTATTTATTAGATCTCGGCAATTTAACCAATTTCCAAAAAGGAGGACCTTAATATTTTTTCCGAATTTTCTTTTTATCTATGTTGAGCGATAATATTTCACGAAACTGTCAGAATTCAATGCTTCTTTTTTTATAAGAGCAAGGCATTTTAAAGAAGGATTGATTATATAAGAATTGATTTAGAAGAAAAATGGATAAAAAAATTCTTGTTAGGAATATTGTTCAATCTTTGCTCATTTATTGGTGGGTAAGCATAAATTTATGCGACACCGCCTTTTTCCTGATACCGACGTTAATGTGAATTCGTTGGTGACCACTTGTCTTCTTACGAGGACAATTCGCCTTTTACTATCTTCTCAACCGTGTTGAGTGCTATAAACTGTTATTTGGAGCATCAAACACCTTGTATAGTGCCGAATAGTGGATGTCTCAACCTACACGCCGTGCGTGGTCTACTGAGCTGCCCAGCTTCGCATGCGAAGGTGGATGGTAAAGGTTGGTGTCCTTTTTCTGTCTGCTATTGTAAGCATTGATTGTTTATACTCCAAACCTACACTTTTTCTATACAAACTAAAATACAGTCCACTTATTTTAACTTCTTAAACCCAGCGACATCTATTGATTAAAAACTGCAAAAATATAATCATACGAGAGTTCCTACCACTATTTACAACTCATCGATCTTGCCTTATTCATTCGACTAAAAAGCTATGCTCAAGTAGGCTCATAATAGCGTCCGTTCAAAGCCATTCACCCTGAACTGAACATCAGGCAGCTTGACCAAACACCGCAGAACAACCTTTGATCATACGTGAGGCTTGATCGTCACGGCTGGATAGACTGACGTCAGTCGTTATTATTAGAATAATCTGAAGTTAATATAAAAGTGAAGCTATTTAAAATTGCCATTTAATAAATCAGTTCAGGAGTATAACTTTAGCTCACTCGTGTAGGTTTTAAGGTGGCCTATTACGTAATACCACACCACAGATTACTAAGTAGTTACTACGTAATACTGTTGAAAACAGTTGTAGTGAAATAAGTGAATAATAAGAGTACATACTATTAAAATTGTGTTTTTTAGGGTTCCGTACCTCGAAAGGAAAAAACGGAACCCTTATAGGATCACTTTGTTGTCCGTCCGTCCGAACGTCTGTCTGTCTGACAAGACCCTTTTTCTCAGGACTGCGTGGAGGTATCAAGCTGGAATTTATATCAAATACTCAGGTCTACTGTCCCTTAGAGTTGTGAAAAAATCAAACTTCTAAGCCAACGCAATCAAAAGATACAGCCGTTTATGCGGCAAATTTCCGCAAATTTTCGACACTCCCAAGGGAACTTAGAACTTAGTTTACTTCCCGTGAACTCAGAATCTTGAAATTTGGTACGAAGCAACGTCTTATAGCACAGATAAAGGAAGAATTGTGAAAACCGTAAATTTTTAGTTACATCATATAATAAAAATATTTTACGGAACCCTGGGTGCGCGATTCCGATTCGCACTTGTCGGTTTTTTTCTTTAATAAAGACTGCTAGTAACGTGGGTTATTTTAGATGCATTATTATTAACTAGGCATGAGAGGCTTGTGGCTAAGTGGTAACTTCAAAAATATTTGGATTTCAAATAATTTGCTATATCGGCTAATTATTATTTGTTTATTTATCTTTTTTTTTTAACTAGATAAATACCGGAACTATAAATAATGAATGACAGGAACGGAACGTTAATGCCAATGCGATATAAATAGAAATCAAATAATATATTGTATAACTATTTATATTGTTTTCAAATTACCTACATCCCCTTTTCACAAACCATATTCCTGACGCAACAATGTGTGGGAGGTGTACCACAGGGTAGGATATTTACGGTATTAGGTCGGATTCGAACCCATATATTTCTATCTGCAATCGATTAATACTAGTATTTTACAAAATAACTTTTACTGCATGCACAGATGACGCAATGATTAAAAGTCGTCGCTTCGCCAACACTGCACCGAGTGTTGGGGTTTGGAATCCCACACGGGACAAAAAATTGTGTGTACCAGAAATAGTTGAAGCAAGTGTTTGTGTTAATTCCACAAACAGAAATCATATTATGCTATCCAAATAAATTTTATAATTTTACATTTGACAAAGCAAGCTATTGGTCTCTATATATTTTTTTTAATTGTCGATTACGAATTTGAAAACTTAAAAAAATAGGCAGTCATGGGACTGCCGACAGAAATGAAAACAAACGAAACGATGAACTTAAAACATAACATTAGTAGGTTGGTGACAGTAATTAATCTTTAGATTAGCGCCCTCTAGTGGATCTAAATATGTATTATTAGCGTGACGGTCACGAGTTCAGTGCTTTTTCCCCATAGCAAAAGTGCACAAACCGCTGGTATGCGAGAATATCGACTTAATTAAAAATTCAGTCGAATTGAACTAAGTATGCCAAACGATCATAAATCTTTGATATTTTATGGTGATAGAGATGCAACACCGATTCCGTGCTTAACATTCGTTAGAAAGCGACAAGTTCATTATATATTTGAGACAAAATCTCTAGTGGAAATCACAAATCATTGCGATTCTCTAAAATCAATAAAAAATCGCTATTCTCGCAAACCAGCGAAACGTGCCTAAAGAAGTTTTCACTTCAAAAAAAAAAGAGAAAGCAACAAGGAAGAATAGCGGGTATTTTTTTACCTCTATGGTACCGGCACACATATTTCATAGCGTATGTATATGCAAAGACGTACAAAGACAAGCAGTGCTAAATATACAGATATACTTATTTCATTACCCGTTGATTCTGCAGTACGAGCTAGTGAATTCTACACCGAGTCTTTGACTTGTCTCTTGGAAACTCTCTGTGCGATATGTGTGTGGTTTCTTTGTTTAGTCGTGCGCAATATGCTTTGTCGTTAAGGATTATGTGTGTTGAAGTTTAGTTTTTTTTTCTGAGTATACAGTTCAAATTAGATACAACTTTTACGGCAAAGGACAACATAATATGAAACCCATTTATTATTATTGTTTTTTTGAAGGTTATTCAGAAAATATTGCAAATGTATACTATTTACTGAAAAAAGCCTATGATCTAACGACTTTTGAAGTTATTCTTCTTTTGGTGCGTTATGGAAAAATGGTGAGAGTAAATTTTTACGATGCGCGCGCACACCTTAACGAAAAACCGACACCCTGAAGTTAGCTAGTCAACATTTTAGTTTTTGAAAAAAGTTACCAACTTCACGATAGTGATAAAATGGTTTTTACATATGACTTTGAGTACGTTTGTAAAATTTGAGGTTAGTTGACGGTATGTATTATTTATTATGATATTTAAATAAACTTTATTTAACTAGATAAAAGTACAACTTCTTACGTGCGTACATAAGTACACACACTTTTGTTTTTGTTTTTTTTTAAAGGTTATTTAGAAAATATTGCAAATGTATTTTAGACATACGACATCACAAATGTATTTCCATATATATTTACTGAAAAGAGCTTGTGAACTAAATACTTTTTTTGTGTGTGTCGAGGGTGCACTAAGTACCTAGTTAATATTTTTTCATTGCAAACGTCAAGAATGAATAACTTTACTGTTGCACGTTCAAACTTACTTTATATACATGTTTTATAGATATATTTAACAAGCCATATACATATATTGGTGCTTTTAAAAACAGGTACACATCGATTAGTAATTTTTGTCTGTCAAGTGTCAAGTCAATTATATTTTACGATAGCTTAATAAGCTGTTAATAAAAAAATATAGTGTGTTTATGGTTGGTTATGTAATGTATTGATTGCAAATTTGCGGTTCAGTTCAATCTTCAGTTACCTATATACAACTTATTTTCTAATGAACAATGTAGGGATGTAGGTGTACTACTCCATGGTGTGGTCGCCTGTTGCAGGCTGCCAAGGTCTGCAGGGGTTACCGGAGGTTTCCTTCCTAGGGTATACCCGGGTCCCCCTGCAATAGACCCACTTGTGATGGAACACCCTGTGTTTTTAGTCGGTTCGATTCCGACATACCACTTCGCCGTTAGCTCCGGTGATGACCCGTGGGGGTTATCACACGATAAAAAAAATGTAGGTGTAAATTTAATTGTTAATCTTTTTTTTATTAATTTTTTTGACATTAATTGTAAACTACATGACTTAGAATGCCATGCTAAATAATTATAATTTTAATTGTATTCTATAATATTAGCACACCAGCATGGTAAAATATGAATTGGACTAAAGTAAATCATGTAAACTGACTAGTTAGGGAAACTGACGAATTAGGGAGACTGACGAGATAGCGAAACTGACCACTTAACGAAATCTAAAAAACTGACGAATAAGGAAACTGACGATTTAGGAAAAATGAACAATTAGAGAAACTGACGGGTGGCGACCTAACTCTAATATCCTACAATGTAGCTGTGTTTTACCAAATAAATATGATTTGATTAATTTAACGCCGGTGTTAATGTCGACAGGCAGCAGTGTAAAACCCCACCTACAAAAGAAGTTTAAAGGCAGTAGGTGCTGTTGGACTCTTGGGATCTGAGTAGGTAAGCGTGTTTAAAGACAACAATTGCTTTTATTAAAGGTACTTACCCAAAAACACCGACAGCAACGGCTGCTTCTCTTAAAGCTCTTTCTTGATCCATATCTCTCAGGGTTTCGGGTCTGATTGTGGCTGTGTTGCGAGGTTGGCGTTCATTTTGAACAGCTGTGGAAGAGTGCTGGATATTATTATGCTACTTACAATTAAAAAACAAGTATATTCTATGTGTAGAAAGGTGTAAAAAATATGAGAAAGTCGCCGAAAGCCATCCAATCTAAATAAACGGGATTTCGAAGAGCGTACACTACGTATACGGCTTGACATGCTGAATCATCATGCTGCATGAAGGACCTATTGAGAGTCTATCATGAAGGTTGATAATTCACTTGGTATAATCATTTAATTCAGTCGATATGGATAGCACAGTGAAGAGGTCTTCTGCGCTGGTATGGAAATGTCTTTGTCAAAGACAGATTTATAAACAAATAAATATAAAAATAAAAGGACTTGTCAATCAACTGCCAGCAAGTAGTTTGCATGTCATTCGCATCAATTAATACAATTAAACGGTCATGCATGCATGACAGCACGTAACGCATGTCATCTAGGGACTGTTTTAGATCTTAGTTTAAACATCTAAGTTTTGCTTTGTAGTTCTGATCTCTAAAAATAATATACACTGATCAAATTACTGATTTTCTGAAAAAAGGAAATGTCACAAACATGTCATTGAAAGGTCTAATAACAATATAAGGCGAAGGAAGCTGACTGTCTGTCTACTAAGACTCTGTCAGACAAGACGTTGCTAAGTTATATTCTACAGGCGTTCAAATGAATATATATATTTTAAAGACAACTCCCGCATTAAGAATGATTCCTGGTCTCGGGGGACTTTACAAACAATAAAATAACAGACACGAAAACACTCAGACTCGGGACAACGTTTGTCACATGTGGGAATCGAACCCGCAAGACTCGGTGCGGCGTCGTGGCGAGACGACCACTTTACCCATTGCGCCACCCGTGCAGTAAATTCAGCAGTTCTCTTGCTATCAGAACCCGGTTAAAGCTAACAAACTTAAAAGAAAGGCGATATGTGCCGACATCCACATACAGTAAAAATTTACTTCAAACTCATCTAGCGAAGATGAGCTTAACTACGTAGCGACTACTACTCCTGCATCGCGCAATTAAAGTTATGGCTTCGATTAGTATATATACAACTTCCCAACATCAAGCGTTGGGCCGCGGCCCGCCAGGCATTATCACCTCGGCCGGTCTTAGAATCCTCCCTTTGTATTGGAGAGACATAACATCCGTTCCTCCACAGATGCTCAGAATAAAACCTTTCGTGAGTGGTATTCATATTTATAAAGCACTCACTTTTACTCACTGCAGCACTGGTTTTACTCACTGCAGCGCTTGACACCTACGCCGACGGTCGCTTCACACCTTGATGAAGGACCCCCGGGTCCGAAACTAGCCGAAACATCCCCGAAATACACACGTGAGTAAAACCTTATGTCTCTAATACCAAGACATGCTTGTTCAGGTTGATACTATGAAATCTCTTCTCACCATCAACCCCATAGCAACTGACTACAGTTGGCATGCCCGTTGGTCTAGTGGTTAGTGATCATGACTGCTGAGCCGGAGGTCCAGGACAAACAATTGTGTGATGAACACGATCATTTGTTGTCTGGGTGTAATTTATCTATTACTAGCTGACCCACGCAACTTCGTCCTCGTTTGTAAATTTCCCCCGTTTTTGCAACATTTTTCATTGATGCCCCACTCCTATTTATTGTAGCGTGATGTAATATAGGCTATAGTCTTCCTCGATAAATGGGCTATCCATCACTAAAAGAATTTTTCAATTCGAAGCAGTAGTTCCTGAGATTAGCGCGTTCAACCAAACAAACAAACTCTTCAGCTTTATAATATTAGTATAGATATGTATGTATTTAGTAATATACAGAATGTTACAGAAAGGTGTGGTCAATTTTTAGGAGTTGTTATATGTAGCCGACAAACAGTCGATTTAGCTTGAAAAAATGGATAAGTATGTTTATCAGCAGTCTGGTTCCCATAGTACAGGCTCTGTCTAGTTAGGGATCAGACGGCCGTGTGTGAGGTGTGTCAAGTTATTATTATTATAACCATGGGTCAATAAAAAATTGTTGCAAGTCGTTGCAACGAGGTGCTATGGGTATTATTTTTATTACTCTCAAACGCTACTCAATTTCAAGATAATGTCAAATGTGCACTACATTTTTTTTTATGGTATAGGGGGCAAACGAGCAGACGGGTCACCTGATGGTAAATGACTACCGCCGCCCATGGGCACCTGCAACTCGAGAGTCACAAGTGCGTTGCCGCCCTTTAAGGTGGGAGTAGGAGAAGAGGGGGGAGGGGGGAAGAGTGGGAAGAGGGGGGAGGGGAAAGACGGGAATAAGAGAGAGGGAAGGGTTAGGGCCTCCGGTAACCTCACTCACGCGGCGAAATGCATGCAAGCATTGCTTCACGGCCGGTTTTCTGTGAGGCCGTGGTAACGAGCGGAGTCGAGCCGGCCCATACGTGCCGAAGCATCGCTCTCCCACATTTCACGACGACTTATATGGTTCGGCGGTAGAGCATTAATTTACTGTAACGAAGAATCTATGAAACGATATACACAGAATACTGTGTTTCTGTAGAAAAAATTACATCTTTTATGAAGCGCCCGTACCCTGAAAACGGTCTTTCAGAGGAACTATATAATTTTGTCCTACTCAATCAAATGTGAGTGAACGGTATTATGATTGAGAGCCGGACATACACGACTGTAGATATAGTTAATAAGTCGGTGACGTAAGCAAGTTTTATATCACAAGAATAAGGGAAGTGATGTGGAAAGATAGTCGATAGACGATGTTGATGTATCGGATGATGTTTTAATCGATTTCTTTTATCGAGTTGATACTATCACGATTATTTGGACCTTTGAAAGATTAGCAGATTAAGGCACAGTTTTGTATCTGGAGTGCGGAGGTTATAGGATATTTATCATTTTACTTACTTTAAAACTAATCACATCAAAAGGAGAAAAAGAATAAAGTTTAGTAAAACTAAAAAAAAACACGCTTTAATACTTACTGAACTGAATTAAAAAAAACAGAGTTTCATTAGACCATCGTTATTGTTGGACTCGTCAAAACGAATTATATGAACCCAAACTCAAGGGGTTTAGTAGTAGTCACTCGAAAGTGTTACTAACCACCTCGTGACTCAGATCTGGTCCAAGATGCCAAGTTATAGTATTGCCATCGGAATTACATATAGGGTGTAAGAAACACCGTGCCGAATACTGAAATAGTGTCTTCAGACCATCATTCTGAGTCGAAAATCATTGCAATTTTCTGCCGGGCAAATTCATAATTGTTTTGGTTAAAAGTGATATCACAATGAGTAAACAGAACATTTTACTGAAAAAAATTTAATAGATACCCAATACGACCAAAAGTATACCGCATACATTCCGTAGCGCCAAATGAAACTAATGACAATAAATCCTTAATCTCGCATCTTTATGATGAACTGATTTTTGTATTGTGTTAAGTATAAACAGAAAGAGGTTTTTGTAAGTTTTTCGCGTAGCTCACACTTACACACTGTATACATACGAAATTTGATTTGGGTACGACAATTAGAAGTATATTAAAATTTACGTCTTGCATTTATTTAGATGCATAGATATTTTGTTATAAGCTAATAAAAGCATGTTAAAATGTTTGTTTATCAATTTAATGTAAATTAATGTACCTTCGTATATTTTTGAAAATACTCATAGCATACAATGATAAACATTAATTCCTGAAGCAATGTATACCGCAGACCGAATCGAGAATAAAAAGGAATTACTCCAAATTTGCTCCGTGCTGTATATAGCATGAGTTTGTAAACTCATCACTACATACATATTATATGAAACAAAGTCCAACGCCGCGTCTGTCTGTCTGTTCGCGATAAACTCAAAAACTACTGAACGGATTTTTACCAATACATAAAGCGATTCATAAGGAAGGTTTAGGTATATATTTTGTTAAGGCTTTGTGTAAATTGGTTGAAATATGATGATGGTTGTTGAAGATGTCTCTGCTACCTACCCGTGCGAAGCCGGGGCGGATTACTGGTATTATTATAATTTTTTCCTTTTGTAACTTTTGCTAAAGGAGAATTTGTTACTAAAAATAATACATATAGGTACCTATTTTTTGTGTATTTGTTATGATAGATAAACAAATGAGTTGTCTTTGGGACTTCGTTCTCACCGGGTGGGTGCGAACGATGTTCCTTTCGCTATACAAATTTGATGGATTGAATAAATTGTATCAAAATATTGTAAAAACTCGATTTAAAATTACGGCATAACTCAAAGTTGCCCTAACTAATATACGGACGATTACATATAATATACAAGATATTACAGCAGTGTCGCGCAGAATTGACAGATGGTGTAAAAATAAAATAAATCAACTCGCGGTCAGCATTTTTCGTTGCGCTAACACTTTTTTTTCAGCTAGCCGGCCGGCCGCCGAGCGGCTGAAGCGTAACCTGCTATAAGGAACTTCGTGCCAAAAAGAAGTAAGATTTAAAAAATGAGTGTTTAAGGCTTATTAAATAACAGCCGTCCCCGCATTTTCACCTGCATTTTTGGTCAATGCTCCGGTCTTATTGGTCGTAGCGTGATGCTATATAGCCTATAGCCTTCCTCGATAAACTATCCAACACTCGATAAATGACTGATCTGTTGGTCTAGTGGTTAGTGACCCTGTCTGCTATGCCATAGGTCGTGGGTTCGATTCCCACCCGCATCTGGGTGTTCTTTGTGTCCGTTGTTTGTATGTTTGTAAAGTCCCCCGCGACACAGGAGTGATTCTTAATGCGGGAGTTGTTTTAAAAAAAAAAAAAAACTAAAATAATTTTTCAATTCGAACCAGCAGTTCCTGAGATTAGCGAGTTCAACTAAACAAATTCTTCAGCTTTATACATTTTAATTAATAATATTAATATAGATATGACTGTTTTTCATCCAAGTAGGTACACTAGGAATTATTCGCATCTTAATAACGCTCCATATAATACAAATCATGGGCGTGAAAACTTGGCTAAAGTGGCGCTGCAGCCCATTTCTTCGAAGTCATATAGATAAGTACAACGACGATAAGTACACCTCCAATGAACTTCAAGCTTTTAGAAGTCAAAGTAATTTCAAAGTTCTACGTGAAACCTCCCACCAATTACCGAATAAATCGCAAAAGAAAAAAGAATGGAGAGAGTCCAATAAAAATGTCACATGCCGTATTCTCCTTGCGATGGGTGGGTCGTTTGAGTTTATTGCCACCCTCACCTCTTACGGGAAAACTTCAGCTACAGATGTGCACTACTGTCAGAGAACGGATTCGTCTGTTCCATTTTTAAATGTTCAAATTATTTGCTTTTTAATATTCAAAAAAGAAGTAGTGAATCTAAATTTAAAAATAAAGGATTTACTTGAACCATTGAGTTCGTCTATGTACAAAAATATGTGCAAGAGTTTAATAAATAAATGTGGTTTTGATTAATTTAAAATACTACAATAACTCCGGTTAATTAGTGCAAATATAAATCTAGTAATGACAAAAAAAAACCATCCAAACAACCACTTAGAACATTAACAATTAAAACTTCTTCAGCCGCAGAAAATCCCCGTCGCTACTGCTAATTTTTTTGACTCTTCGTCTCTTTCTTCACCTACTATTTCAAAATCAATTTATAAAGAAAATTATATTAAATGTGACAATGATGTGTGTGTTTAATTAGATGTAATAAATGTAGTTAAAATCCTTAAATACATACATTTAAGAAAAGAACAGAACTTTGAGGTAATTTTGTTGTTGTTAGGTACTAATTTGTAATTAAGTTGATAGGTAGCTCATAAGCTGGTTTTTATAATACCCACATTTCCTAAAACTCTTTACCTAATACAAACGAGTATCTTACATCATATGCCACGTTTCTTTAATGAAGATAAGATACGACTCGAACAGTGGTATTTATTCAATGGCGGATTTACCAGCAGGCTGGGTAGGCCGGAGCCTAGGGCGGTAGATTTTAGGGGCGGCAAATTTGGGGCCTACATTATTTTTATGCCTTGTCCTGGGGTATTGAATTAGATAGACCGACCGGTAGGGGCGGCAAAATTTGAATAGACAACTGGCGGCAAATGTGTAATTCTGCCGCTGTTGGTATTAGGTAAACAGGGTTGCTTCACTACTAATGGTGGTTTTGACCTTGTAAACCATATCTTCTAGTTTTAATCAATAAAATATTAACGTTAATTGACTGACAAGTCACATCAGTTCTTTTTTACTTAATGTCAAATTGGTACGTACTTACTATAGATTTTTTTTCATTTCATTTTTTTTGTCAGGACAAAAATGTACGATGGCGGACTTAATGCCATAGGCATTCTCAACCTGTCTACCTTAGGATGTTGCAGAAATGAGTGAATATGTGCACTGAATTTGAGTAACTGAAAAACAAATTAAAGAAAACACACACACAATCGAAAAAAAAATGAAACGAGAAATGAAACATGGGAATACATATGAATGAAATAACAATTTTGACGTCATAGTTACCTTTCTTTTTTTTTATCATGTGGAAATGACCGAGGCTGGCGGTGAGGTGGTACGTCGGAATCGAACCGACTAAAACTACACGGTGTTCCGACGACGTGGGTCTATTGCAAGGGACTCGGGTATACCCTAGGAAGGAAGTCCCCGAGAACCCCGCAAAACCTTGGCCGCCTGTTAACGTCATAGTTACCTAGCTATATAAATAAAATTCTTTTAACGTTTGGGTTTACATTAAAAATGAAAACAAAGGTGAAAATAATAACATATATTTTTTAATTATCGTATAAGTCTTAATTTCATGAAGACTATGAAATAATTTATTTTAAACAGGCGACTACCTAATTCTTTGATTACAGCATGCTTAAATGTGTTCGGGGATTTCTTCAAGGCGGGATTTCGAACAGGCTTTCGATTGCGCTGATCATAAAACATTAAGCAGAAAATAATACCACATCATTATTATAATAAACATGCTTGTATTTTTTATTACTTAATAAGATTAAAAAGTTGATGAGAATTGAAAACTATTTTCGATTTATTTGTTTAAGATGGGAGGGAGTTCCTCAGAGTTCGATGCTGAAATAAATTGTGTGTATCGGAATAGATAAATATCGGTGACAAAAATAGAATTATACAATAATAAATTTGGTGAACTAGTAATCATTTAATTATCATTTCTTAACATACCTACTTACTTTATTTCTCGAACTCACAAACACTTATAAATACCTTCTATTTCAATAATTTAGGGCGGCCACTGGCGTCACTTATTTTCAGTTAATCATGAAAATGAAATTTCCTCATTACTAGCCTAGTGGAGCTTCATCACGTTAACCCGTTCCTGCCCACCCAATCCCAACTAAGTCGTGAAGATATAATTAAATCCCGACTACCCGTCTGACAAACTGAAACTTGAACACGAATTAATGTGCACATACACACACACACACAAACACTCACTAGTTCCCCCTACTACACCTACACTATAAATCAAATCGCCCCTCCCACATCCGGCCGCAGCCATCTTTGAGATTTCACTTCCGGTGTCAAGAGCAAGCAAGACAGACATAGTATAGTTTTTATACGAGTGAAAGAGGTGGGTGGTTGTTTGTGATTTTTGATTTATTTCTGAATTTCAGTGGCTATGGAAGGTCTGTCTGTTGGGAACAGTTTCAGTTGACAAAATTCACTTCGTTGATACAAAATAACTGATGCAAATATTCTAGAATAGAATAGAATATTGTAAAAAAACTGTGTGGTGTCGTGGGACACCAGATAGGAGCGAAGTTCCTTATTATAAAAATATTAATTTCAAGTTCTATTCGAGGTTTAAAGAATATAATTATTCGAGTATACATTTTTATTATGATTTTTTTATCGATAAAAATCAAAAAAACTACTTTACAAAATTATCTTAACACCTTTATTTTATTTATAATGATTTATAAAAATATATGATAATAATATTAACAGTCATCACGTAGACTATACATTAGACACTGTATAGCCACTATACATAGACTATACATAAAAATCTTACGCTTTTTTTAACGTTACGGACGTTTCTTGTCGGCTAAGGTGCCCCTCCGCAACGCCCCATAAGGAACAACACAAAAATACATAATTATTGGAAAATTTTATATTAATGCTACTAGGTACAATAATGGACGGTTTTATTGCTAAAAGCGATAACCTTTTGGATGGATTTAAAGAGTAACCGAGTGAGTGCACTAAGACAATAATACTTGTTTGTTTATGTATGAATATATGTTTGTATAATTAAACATACACAAACATTATATTCTTACATAAAGAAGCATATGATATTATATACCTACATACATTTATAAGTAAATAAAATATTAATTATTTTGAATAAATACAAAAGTTCTTAATAAAAATACTAGCTTTTTGCTGCTGTAACTACAACCATGGGAGGTGTACTGAGAAAAGGGGGAGGGAGGGGCAGGTGACAGCTAATAGCTTTTGTATACTTAGATGCGTAATATTAATTATAAGTAGGTATGAAAGTAATTTTGAATAATGTTTCCAAAATTTTAAGACAAAAAAAATGGTCCCATCCTCCTTAGAACTCGAAACAGAACTACACCAAGAGTCCTGATTGGTTAATCGCGACTCCGCAGAAATCTGTTGAGCTCTACGTAGTTTGAAAATAAATTATTAGTAACTATCAGTTTCGTTAGAATTAATAATTTCTTCAACATTTTAAATCATTTCTGACATATTAGACATATAATTTCAACTGTGGAGAAAAAACCATTATCGACTTTCCTAGTTTTTTTAATACAAAAAGTCTCCTTTTATTTATAACAGGGATGTTTAATTTAATTAATTTTTAACACTGGCTGGTGAGTAAAGTGGTTTAAGTGGTCACCTCGCTACTACGCCGCGCCGAGTGTTGTGGGTTCGAATCCCACACGGGACACACACGGGAATCACATTCATCTGCAATTATACGTTTGAATAATTGCAGGTTCTTTCTCCCTCTGAATGAGGTACTTTCGGTTGTCTGTCGCCGTCCTACCCGGTCCGCTGTCTGCCCCAACCATAAGTCTTTTTTGTACACCAAAATACAAAATTAAAGTAACAGATTTTGTATACATAAAATGTACAATGAGCAAAAATAACAAATAAACAATATCTTCGAGGCAACATTTGGATGGTCAGGAGTGTGTGAATCACGCACGTGTTTGGTTCTGGTGTTAAAACTTTGAAACTAGCAGCGCCCCGCGGTTTCACCCGCGTAAGTCCCGATCCCGTGAGAATATTGGGATAAAAAGTAGCCTATGTGTTAATCCAGGTATCCAGCTATCTACATACCAAGTTTCATCGCAATCGGTTCAGTGGTTTTTGCGTGAAAGAGTAACAAACATACATCCATCCAAACTTTCACATTTATAATATTAGTGGGATTATGAAAATTTTGCTAAGATTTTTGGAGATCAATCACGCTCGAACTATTGAAGAGATTAAGTAAAAATGGCAAGGATAGATTCCAGCTTGAACGCCGAATAAAGTATTAACAAATACCGGGTATATTTAACACCTATCTAAGTATAAAATTGCTCTGTCAACAGCACAGGTTGCAAACAAATGGTACGAGAATAAAAGTAAAGCTTACTTGACGCATCTAATTTATGCTCTATTAAGCAGCTGCTCCTTTATGATTTATAACCCTAAAATGCTCATAAAATAAATACAACACGCATCCACTACACATTTGAACAATACAATCATAATTGGAAAATAAAATCGGAAGGATCAGGTGCGACACAACCCTTACTCGAATCGAACTAATAAAAACATCTCCATCTCACTTACTCCCCCACAATATCAGATATCGCCGCTTCATCTATAAACGACTTCTGTCAAACCTACGAGTTAATGGTTATTGATTTCGATTTCATGCCAGAGGACTTGAACTGTATTTGTATCATCGTTAGGATGAGTTTCATCTGAATAATTTTGTATTAGCTATAGAACTTTGTATGGTAAAGCTTTGGTCTGTTATATAGCGATAATATTTTACGTAATGGATTTAAAATGTTTTATTAACTCTAACATAATATATTGAAATTATTGGTTTTTTAAATATGTTGCATTTTATCTATAAAGATGTGTTTTTTATTTCGTATCGCTGTCATCTAGATACATCGTATGTTTGTTATTTCACCTACCTAGATTCTATATGAAACTGACAGATATACACGAGAATCAAGATACAGCCGAAGGGCAAGACTAGGGTCCTAATACATAATACATAATTATCTTGAATGTAATAAGGTGTACTAACTTTTAAACTTTCGCGTTCCACGATATAATTATGTATTCATTTGTATTACTCATTATTATATACCATAACCATTATATTATTCATTATGTATTACGTCAGGCAATTCAGAGGTATGTAATATCTTTTCGTGATCGCGTTAATTCCCGTAAATACATAATTGTGTAATAAGGTGTGTTACTCAATCATTCGGAAACCGCTGAATTTGTGTTCTGTATTAACACAGTGGCACAAAGAAGATCAGATCCACGCGTGCCAAGCCTCGGGCAAAAACTGATAATACTGTTTGTGAAGATAAATGTTTTCGATTGTACGAATGTTATCGGTTTTCTTGCAGACAACCTTATGGGCTTATCCAGCTTTTGGCTTAGGATGGGCAAAATTGGTTTTTGTTGGTCCAGCCCAATTCAACAATTTTATTTATAATTCTTTTAATAAACTTAATTTTACTTAAGCATACCAAAACCAGTGAGCCAGATACCTTTCACTGGCTCTCTGTGTACGCACACACACCGCACGCACGACTTTCTTGAATGGAAGGGTGTCTTCTTCTACTTGTTACTTACATATATACATTAGATTTATGAGATCTCTTACAGTGAAACCTTGCCTAAACTTACACCGCCTGTTTCAAGGCCTCTCTTGAGCCTTTTGAATTTACACTCGCGCTTTAAAAGTTAGAAATTCGAACCAAACATTCGATAACCGCGAAACATCACATTTCCTACCTTATTTATTAAGGAAATAAGATTAAATTCGTTCATTGAATATAAAGGACTTGTGACCTTTTAAATCTGTTTGAATATTAATACAGGGTTGGATTTTGGGGGTTTTAGGCGCGGATTAAAATCGCATTAATCAGTGTCTGTTACTGCAGATTTAACTCACGGTATAAACAGTTAAGTGTTAGGGTACGATGTTGGATTCCGAGTACAGTTACATGCAGAAAGGTTTTGGTATATATTAAATTTATTTCACATTAATTTATCTAAAAAGAAAGCCTTAGCAAGACGTCCTTAGACTATTCGCTCCGTAAGCTTGTTTGCTACTTAAAAAAAAAAAAACAAAAAATATCAAACGTACCATTTGGGCGGTATGATGGTAAGCAGTTACCGTATTCTATGAATGTTTGCAACACTAAGAGTAGTCACATATTTCTTGAAATACCTACATATACCGTGGCTTATGGAAGAAACCCATATATTATTTATTGAATCATTGTTTGTAATTAATGACTCACTTTGATCTCACTACGAGTTATTCATACATTACGTCATCCATTAAGGGGGAGGAAGTCAACGAAGTGCGATAGTATGTGACAGTGCGGGGGGGGGGAGGCATACCTAAGATTCTTGACGTCGCAAATCGAAATCTAAAGTGTTAAAAACAAAACAACAAAAAACTTAACATATTGTATCTTTAGGCTTAGAATTGAAAGTCAATGGATACACGATGATTCTTTCCACTATTGCACCTTTTATTAATACAATTTGTCATTCAAATTGATCATTACTTACTTAGTTTTTGTTTCCTTTATTTTGTAAAATGTTTAATTCGAAGTTACTTTATAAAAAAAAAAATGGAACTGCTCTTTTCATTTATTCAGTTCTAAGTGTACAATTGTAAAATTAGTGACCTCACACCATTCTTACAGGTGTGATCATAAGACCTCAGGATAATTTATGGGTTCAGACATTGCGTGTATCTTCTCAGTATCTTGTTAGAAACAATATTCAAGCAAAAAACCTATATACAGACAGTCCTTCCCGTGATTTACCATTTGACAGATACCACAGAATAAAATCTCTTCTGAAACTTAAAGGTTCAATAGAGCGAAACCTGGACATAACACGACGTGTCGGGCCAGATTTGTATCTATATGAAAAACTAACTTTTGCCCGTGGCTTCGCTTGCGTGATTGTAGTATATCTTATTCAGGTATGTCTCGGGAACAGTAGATACTTTTTTCTGGATGAAAGGTACGGCTATGTCCTTTTCTGTATTCTTGACAACATGTGTGCAAAATTTTATGATGATCAACTAAAAAAAAAGGCCTGAGTAGTCTTCGGGACATTTTTTCTACATTTTGATTATGCAATGAGTAACGAATAAACAAATAAAATATAATCTATTTTCATAACTCATATTTTTTTTAAATAAATTTATGAAGCAAATATCATACAGAGTGTTTATAACTCAAATTCTGAAATTAATTTCCCTGCTCTACATTAATTCCAAAGCACTTATGACAGCGACTTTACACCATAAGTCCGAGCTTACAATTGTTCCGAGTAGGTACAGTCGGGGATTAAAGCGCAAAATCACCGCCATTACCATTTAATTTTACAAATGAATCTTTAATTCTCTGCTTTCTACTCTCTTCTGCTTCATTTAAGTCACTTTTAATATTCTATTTTGTATCGTTTTTTGGAATCAAGGTACAAATTTCTGAAAAAATGTGTTTGAAATCCTAATATTGTGAGGAAATTGAATTGAATCCGGTATGCGTTAACCAGTATTGTATTTCTTCTGGTTTGATTGACACTATTGACGCGTGCTTATCGCCTGCTATTACCTTGCCGTACTGCGTTTAGTGACATAATCGTATAAAAAAAGTTAGGGCTTAGCTCATAGATGTTGTATCTCCTATAGATAGATGCTATTCTCTCTGATTATGAACAAAAATATTAATTTGTTACTAATTTATTCATAGCGCGGATAAAAAAAAATCGTTCTAAGTTTAAACAAAATACGTTATTATTTGACTAGTTTTTTCCCGTGGCTTTGCTCTCGTTCATGTAAATTTAGTCAAGCCAAACGGCTGTGTAGTCCGTCAGGTTTTTTTTGTCCCTCGTGAAGAGTAGATACTATTTTCTAAATGAAAGATACCTTATATACTTTACTAAACAAACTCACAATCCCATTTTTTATATTGAACAAAATCCCATTCTGCCTTAACTACAACAACAACAAAAGAAAAAAAATTGTTACAGATTTCACGATCAAGGTACATGGATGCTCTCTCTGACCCCAATTATTGCTCGTGTGAGGCCCTTACCTGTGTCAATCATACAAAGTATCTGGGTGTAGTAATTAATAGCGGATTGATATGGTACAACCATATTAACAAAATTAAATTAAATTTAAATCCCTGAGACACTGTGCAGATATGAACACCTTAAAAATTGTACACCTAGCAATCTGTTAATCATTATCACTTACTGCATCCCGGTGTGGGGTGGATTCATTAAAGTGGAGAGAGTACAAGGAGCTGTACTTCAGGTGATGCTTGCTAAACCTTTTAGATATCCGACCGCTCAACTATATACGGACTATGGTTTTCTTTCTGTAAGAAAACTATATGTGCTTCAAGCCACGCTTAGAAGACATAGGCTAGTTCTACTGCCAGATCATACAAAGTGTAAAGAACCATTATTATGTACAGTAGAAAACCACAACTGCATTCGCTGGTCGGCAATTTCATGTCCTGACTACTCGTATCTATAAGAATATAAGAAAAATCTTTCCAATCACTAGGCTAAACCGCCATGAGATCAAGGCTAAAATTAAATATGTTTCTAAAATCTAGAGTATACACTAAGAAAATCACTACTTCAGCTCCAGCAGTAGGCACATACCCACAAACACGCACCCATACACACCTAAACATACACACTCACACAAACGTACACGCACACAAACACGCACATGCATACACACTACTCTCTTCTTTATATGTATATACTTACTGTTCACAATAATTTCTTTATGACATTATAATTTTCTTTGGGTTTATAACTTTGAATGAATGTGTCATTGTGACGGCAGAACACTAACTTCAAGTGGCAGGAAAACCTAGTTTGGGAGTTAGGGTCAGTCAGTCTATCGGTGTGACTTTAACTATAATAGATAATTTATTTTAGTTTCCAAGAATGTTAAAGGTTAAATAATGGAAAATTTTAGCAATTGTTAAGAATAAAAGTAAGTGATGTATTTTTATAAAGACCAACCTTTACTATGTTAATTTGCATTGCAACTAAGAGCAACTACTTTCTTTAACCTTTACAAAAGCCGAATACAAAATTAACAAAATAAGCAATCACACAATCAACTTAATAAAAACCAGAAACATCCATTACACAAATTACCATAACGCATGAACAACGAACAATGAAAATGTGATCCAATTTGTGCGGGAAAAGAAAGTGTCAAAAAGATAAAGGTAACGAGGGCCCTGCGTTGTGCCCTGCGGCACGCCAGACGGGAACGCCTTTATCACTTTAAGCTTTGAATTATTTTGGTCTTTGGGACCCTCGGTATGAAAAGGAAAGCGTAATTTTGTTACGCTTTGAGATGTCGGCGCGACAATCTAATTATTTTCGGATGGTGTGCTAGGTTCACCTTGTCAAAAGCCTCTGGAAGTACCACGGCTTGATTGAATTAATGAGTGTTGGTTTAAGTTTCATGTTTTATTCGCTGAAAAGTACTTAAAGTTAATTCGCCAAGATTTCTACTAACTCCAAGAATTACGTTTAGCGCAATGTTAATAAAGAATATGAATATTAATTATTGTAAATATACGAACTGTATCTCGAGTAGAGTCCATGATGATCTGAGAATAAAAGAAAAGAATACCTGTAGTATCAATTTCTCAGTATTTGGCAAAGTTTAATAGATATGATTGGTTTCCTATTGAGACGGCGCGACCGGATTTGGGTTAATAATAATATTGTCAAAGGCACTAATAAAGTTATTAATAATACTGGAAAGAAGATACTTAGCGATAAATTGGATGGCAAGTACTAATTATAATTAAAATAATTTATAACGTTGAAACGAAACGCATAAAGCTGTCCTAATTATTATTGAATCTGGATTTCACGCGGTTAAACATCCCACTTTATAACGAAGGGTGCTCATTTGAATGTACCAGTAAGTGTGAATGCCTGAGGGCGACCGCTTTGTAGTTTTTGCTCAATTATCTCTTCTACAATGTACCTACCGCTCATTATAATGTGGGTGTGGTCTATTAGATTCAGCTTTAGGGCATTACGTGATCTGTGAACGGTTTTGCGGTTTATTATTTACATTGTGTGAAATATTTTGGTTTTTAATTTGGTTTGTTCGTGTGAAACTACGTTATGAACAATACAGATACTACACACCTATCTCGGTATTCAGTTTAAAGTAATTAAGTAATCGAATTATTCCGCTTATAGAAACGTATGCACAATTGATTTAGACCTTACAGCGGTAATAGAAAACAATAATTTATTTCTTTAAATATGGTGTTTTGTTTTATTTATTACGTAATAAGGTTTCACGTGTACTTGTTAAAATTATGTCAACATAAAAAAAAACCATTATAGTACACATTTTTCTCGTCCAATTATTTCTGAGAAAATGTAATGGAATTGTGATTTATCTCTAGCTTTAGTTCAAACAGATATTCGTGTACTGAAAAGATAAGGACTAAACCTATTTTATTGGAAATAAAATAATATAAAATTTATGTTATTAAACCTACAGTCTATTAGTGGATTAAACGTCTTATTTATTGATAAAAAACGTCAACCTGAAATAAATTTTAGTTTCAAAAAACACGTTTTAATAGCAAACCGAAAATTTTGAGTGTCGTATTTGGAGTTTTATGTGAAGAGTTTGTTTTACAGCAATATGAAGTCCATTGGTTGATTATAACTAAAATGATATATACTATATACTATAAATAGAATTATGTTGTTAACAAAATAATTATCTCGATTGTAAAAAGTCTTGGGGTGCTTGACGTGAAATGTTACAAATAGTTCATTAGTAAAGTAGAGTTATTATAAAAATACAGTAGAAAGCTAGTTTTTATAGCTATAGAATCATATTTAAAAATATTTTCTATTTTTTAGTTCGGTTTGCTATTAATACGTACTTTTTTTAGTTTTTTTTCAACTATAATTTATTTTCTTATTTTTAGTCTTGTGTTACCATTGGACATCTTGGAGGTGGAGAAAACTGCGTTGAAAGATTCAGTTACATAGATAGATAAATAAGTACAGATCAAGTTAATATAAAGCATGTAATAATGACGATTATTCTTACTCAGTACTTACTTACAGTACTCAGTAACAACCCAGTGGGTGGTAACGTTAGAATCAAAATCAGTGGCATTAAATTTAATTTAGGTTCTACAATAGTATAATACCAAATAAGAGAATCAACACTAATGGATATAATAGAGTAAGCTAACCAAACTCCATTGACATTTCATTGTAATTACGACAGAGCAACAATACAAAAATCCGCCTCTAGGCGAAGGGTTGCAATAATGTATGAGCTTAGACGAAGGGTTTGTAACGTTAAAACAAAAATAATAATAATCATCGTCAGAAGAAAAAATAATTTTCAAAATTTATTGGCTTGAGGAAGATTTGTGTAGTTAAGTATAAAAGAAGAAGAACTTAAGAAATAATTTCAAACGCGGTCGCGTGTCAAATAGTGGTCAACTTTCTTGTTATGCAGGGTGTATCATTCCAAAATAATAAAAAAAATGATGTTTAAAGATTTAAAACCTTTAACTTTACACATTCCACCTGCTTTTATGAGAAACGGAGGCGAAAATACCTGGAAATTCAAACGGTCAAAACTTTTAAACGGATAGTTTTTTTATTGTTAGGTATGTCTAAATGTAAGCTAAATTTATGCCCTTTCAGCTATTTAAGCAAATGTCACAGTGAAAGATACATTCTGTATATAAATTTATATTTATACAAATCTGAACCAAAAGCCTGATGTGCTGTGTAAAGAACTCTACTAACTTTTACACTTTCGCGTTCCATGATATGTAATTATGAATAAGTATAGGAATTAGAGCGATCACGTAATAGGTATTACCTTTAAATTGCCTGACAGTTCGACCAGGTTGCACTGGTCCTGGTCACAGGCTGACTTTCAGTCTGTGACGTTTGTACCTATTACGTGATCGCATTAATTCCCGTTCGTATACATTACATAAAGAACTATATATCATCACAGTACAGTAATAATTTAATTGAAGCCTAATGAATTCCCAAAACGGTTCGAGTCGCCAAGGTCTGGAATCAACTGCCTATTTTTCCAGACAAATATAGTCCTGGAACGTTCAAGAGTAGAGTGAATAGGTTACTTTTAGATAGGCGTGTACCATCTTCGTCTAATTGTCACTTTCCATCAGGTGAGTTGGAAGACAAACGCCTGTTCCATTACTCATTAAAAAAAGATATGTGTTTATTTAATTCTATAGGAATAGAAATGGATCTGTTCCTATTAATTCTAGTGACGTATTAGTATATTCGTATTGGTGTCTTCCCTGCCCTATAATTTTTCATGATAATTATGATTGATGTATGAAAGTCTCACATTTTTTCGTAAAATATATATATATTCTAGAATGTTACTTGACTGTTTTCATAAGGTAAGGTAACTACGTACGTAACGGTAACGTAAGGTAATAATGAGTTTCTTTGATTCATTGACTTTCTGTGCTACCGGAACATGTCTTTTGTTTAAATCAGCGTCTCACTACTTGGCCGCTGACAAAATGAACGTTTCTATACCCTTCAACACATCAAAGCTTCCGTGAAGAGAATTGATGTCCGTTAAACAAAAGTCTTTAGGTTATTTTTTAGTTAATACTCTACAGCTGTACTATAGAAAAATATCAAAGCCAAACCTCTTTCAGATTTGTTTCCTTTAGGGCTTGAAGGACACCCGATATCGACGTAATCATTTCTTCCTATAGTCACTCTGTCAATGAAGTATATTTAAGAAAGAGTGTCCCATTCATCAACATATGACATTTTATATCTGTGTCCAATTTATTTAAATATTGAATTACACTCTAGACACGTACTTCAGAAGTACTAATTGCTTAAATCACTTCTCTCATCCACGACACACGATCTACCATTTAAATTATTACACCAAACGCATTCTACTGTACCCAATCTAGTACTAAACTAACAAACGTATGCATGACTTGTTTGAAAAATAAAGATTTAAAGTTTTTTATGGTATTTCTAAGCCGTCATTTGTATATTGGGCGGGGAATGCACGTGTCGGCGCGTGGCAAAGAAGATTGTCTGTTGCATCTATTGTGGAGTAACCCCTTCCGTGGTCCAATGTTAAATGGTGTCTCGGAAAATATATTTTTGGAATAATTATTATTTTATTTTGGTGTTTGTTGTACCTTCAAACATTATATGTATATTATACTAAACATGAAAATCATGCAAATAGACTTAAATATTGACATTCATCGACACGCGAACACTTTCTTTTTCGGAATGCACTTAAAATTTTGCGTACAAACGCGCAAGACACAGAGAGTGTATATTTAAATAATACAATATTATTATACTTATAATTTTAAGCCTATATATTCATAATAAAGGCACAGAAGATTTATTGTAAAATTATTTCCCACTCCAGCTCCTACAGACTGTGGTTAAAAAGTTCATTCAGAACTCTAAAAATCCTTCTCACCGGCAGAAAGAGCTCCATAAAAAGGGTGCAAGGATCCATAAAAATACCAAGTACGATTACTTATACCAGTAACCATTAAGCACGCGTTGAGCTCGCTTACCACTTTAAAATTATTTTTAACTGACTTCAAAAAAGAAGGAGGTTCTCAATTCGACTGTATGTTTTTTTTTTATGTTTGTTACCTCAGATCTTTCGACTGGGTGAACCGATTTTGATGATTCTTTTTTTATTTGAAAGCTGGTGCTTCCCGTATGGTCCCATTTCAATTTGGTCCAGTTCGGACAGTGGCATCCATGAGAAAACCATATATAAGTCTTTTATGGAATAGTTTTTTTGTTGAAGTCGGTTTTTTTTTTAAAGAATTATTTAAGGTAAAGATAGGATGTCTAAAAATGCGCACGCGCGTCTATTGTGACATTGCACTACTTACACCATAAGTTAAGTCATCATCTAGTGTCCTCGCAAAATTCGAATTCTTACTGACCCATACCTTGTACCAGCAACAAATTACGGCCAAGATAACCAAAAGCCTAATATAATAAAGTCGATTTTTCCCCTTTGCCCAGCCAAAGGGACCCAGCGCAACCTGTCCATATTAATATCTTCTCGCTTAATAGACTCGTAGCATGCATGCGACAGTACAACAGATATGCTATAACCGCTCTATGAAATGTTTTGACATGTTTGTTTAACGTGGGAACGATGTTAGTCTTTGTGTAATCAGTAAATACTGTTTTATAAACTGAGGGTGAGTGGGAAGCTGGTTTGAATATTGACAGTATTTGTAACTAGTTATTTAACTCACTTTCAACGGCTTTATGTTCGTGGTGTTCTGTTAAACAGTATTTTTCTTACAAGTCTAAAAAGTCTATACCTTTCTAAAAATTGGACTTCCAGATATTAGTGCGTTTAACCCAAAAACAAACTCTAGCTTTATTTTAGGTCTTTTAGTCTGAGGTCGTAGATTCGATAATCAATTTCCACCTAAGACAAAGAATTATTGAAAGCAGACAGTAATTTTCTGACTCACTAATAGAAAAGTCTTTTTAGGGTTACTACTCGTAAGTATCTGTTATTGTATTAATTGTATTCTTATATACATATAATAATTCTCCAGCTAGCCAGTTCAGAATGAGTTAGGTCGGGCTTTCGAAATGAGGCCACACTGTTGGTGTTTTGTCTTCGCGACTAACATACTTCCCAAAACGATCCTACAGGTCGTAATGGTGATAATGGAAATAAATATGCTACAAAACAGTTCTGTGTTGGATTGTTAGTCTGCATTGAAATACAAAAGGAGTATACACGTAAAAAGCTAATCCAGGAACAAGATTATTTTATGCATATACTTTTACATGTTATTAATGGGAATTAAATTGATAATAAATATACGTATATAGATGAAATGGCATATCTTTCTAAAATGATCTCTTTTATGGACACATGATACACAGAAATCTTCATATAATATGGGTAGATCATATCATATATTGTAGATAAATTGTGAATTTTAAATTACTTTCAATAATTGTGTGATGAGCACGATCATTCGTTCTGTCTGAATGTATTTAGTTTATTATGTTAGTGATTACCATAGTACAGGTTCTGCCTAGTTTGCGATCAAATAAACCAGAAAAATCACGATCTTTACCTGGTACTATGTACTGTAAATATGTACATATTATGTATTCTGTGACTTTACTAAAATTGTTAGCGCTTAATCCCATTTAAGGGGTCTACTATACGATCCTAAAATATGAATATAGCTTTCCGAAACAGCTTGTATAAGAAAAAAGTTATTAAGGTAATTAATAAACTCACCATCTTTATTCATTCCCATGGTTAAACATTTCTTCAGTCGGCAGGCTTGACACTGGTTTCTGTGAGCCTTATCCACCACACAACGGCCTGTACCTGCTTGGCATCTGTCAACAATAAAATAACTTTCAGGTAGGTACTTGAACTTTGCTCTATTTTTTTGTTATAGCGGGCAAACAAACAGACGGGTCATCTGATGGGAAGTGTCTACTGTCGCCTATAGGCACCTGCAACTCAAGTGCGTTGCCGGCATTTGAGATCTGAGTACGCTCTTTTCTTGAAGGTTTGAAGGTCGTATCGGTCCGGAAATACCGCAAGCAACAATTTGTTCCAAAGATTGAAGTTTCTCGAGAACCGCACAGTGGTGGATAGCCAATTATCCAAGTGATGAGGATGATAGTTTTGTCGCGTTGAACGATGGCGGAACGCTGCGACTAATGTAAGTCTGAACAATTCCTCGGAGTACTCCCCATAATACAGGCGATAGATAATGCAAAGGCTACATAACGTAACGACCAAAATACCTGTCCGGCTGTAGAACATACGTTTCTATGTAAAATATATGTATGTATTTAAAATAAAATATCTATGTATTGTTATGTTAAATATGTGTGACCTACGTTGCTAGTATCCAGGTAAAAAAAAGGGTGGGTGTTTAATACACCTCTGCCTACCCCATCGGGGATACCTACTGTACCTACATAGGTACACTCACGCACATGTATGAGTATGTATAATTATGAAATGTAGGTAATACTAATATGTATCTACAAGTCAATGTTAGTGCAAAAAATACATTTTGTTCAGTAAAAAATTACAGCTATGGTATTTCGTTGTTACAGATGGCAAGTTCAGGAATAATGATGTACGGCTTATACGTTTCTGTAGTATGAAATTTGAAGATTCTAAATCCAAATTCAAATTTTTTTTTAAAGACAACTCCCGCATTAGGAATTACTCCTGTGTCGCGGGGGACTTTACAAACATACAAACAACGGACACAAAGAACACCCAAATTCAGGTGGGAATCGAACCCACGACCTATAAGCACAGCGGTCAGGGTCACTAACCACTAGACCAACAGGTCAGTCAATTCAAAAATATATTTGCAAAAATTTTTATACAAAAAGGATCTTAAACTTAACTTAAGGACGGTAAACAGGAATATATCGGTAGGGACATATGGAACAGGTGAAACATTGTTGTACAAACCAGTAGTGGTATTTTAGTAGTTCTTTTATTTGTTAATATTTTAATATACGGTTACATTAACGGGCATCGGCGGTCAAAGGCTGTGACCACGGCCAGTATAACAAGATTTCGAAAGGTGAGGCAAAGTTTAAAAGTTATTAATATTTAAATATCTTTCGAAATCTCGATCGAATCTTTCTTTTTTTCAAACTGATCATGACAATATACCTATACAATTTTTAACCGACTTCAAAAAAGGATGAGGTTCTCAATTCGACTGTATGTTTTTATTTTATGTTTGTTACCTCAGAACTTTCGACTGGGTGAACCGATTTTGATGATTCTATTTTATTTGAAAGCTGGTGCTTCCCGTGTGGTCCCATTTCAATTTGGTCCAGTTCTGACAATGGCATCCATGAGAAAACCATATATAAGTCTTGTATGGAATAGTTTTTTTGTTGAAGTCGGTTTTTTTTTTAAAGAATTATGACTAATTCTGATCTTCTTCTTGTTTCTTTTTCTTCTCTTTTCTCATTCTAACTAACAATCAACATCCTTAGAAAATAATTTTGAGCATTTAGTGTCAGTAACGTTTAGAACGTTACTATCACTTCTAGCAATAGCTAAATCAGTAACGAATAATAATAAATATTACGTAATGTACGGTAGTTAGGTACCTAGTAAATAAACTGGCCTGTTGGCCTAGTGGTTAGTGATCCTGACTGCTACGCCATAGGTCGTGGGTTCGATTCCCACCCGTGTCTGGGTGTTCTGGGTTTCGAAAAGCGTAAATAAGATATATTTCTGGTCGCAGCTAACGCCAGGTATTATTAATATAATTTTGTAGGATATTATAACGTAGGTATTTTTACTTTTGTATAGGAGTGATGTATCTGTTACGAAGTAACTATTATCTTATCTGTGCTTATACTAACAGAAGAAACTGTTCAATTAAATTTTTAGTTCAGGTTGTACTACACTGTAAGCTATAAAACTATATTAAAACCCTATTTTACCCTATTACTATATTATTTCTTGTAAATAAGTTGTTGAATCACACATACAAGTCATGTTTCAGTTCAAATTAATATATTTGTCAAGGAGAGACTTACTTTTGAACTTTCGCGTTTCATAATATAATTATTTATTTATACAGGAATTAACGCAAAAACGAAATAGGTATTACATATCTCTCAATTGCCTGACCGTGGTCACAGGCTGACTGTTGTTGAGTCAGTTGATAAGAAGAGACTTGAGAGTGTAGTCAAAGTGATTTTCCACTCCAATTGCAAAATTTTTGCTTGCAATTGCAGATGTATCTTTACAATATTTGCAAAAATTTGAATAGTTATAATTTCATCCGGATTTTTTTTTAAATGTTTTCACGTGAAATCTCGCGTGAGCATTTTATCGTAATATAAGGATGAGATCTTTATACTTCATTTGAAAGACTTGTACAGGTTTTGTAGCTCCTCACCATTCTATAGCTATTACTATTTTTATTCATTTGGGTATGCAGCACTTATGAGGTATCCATTTCTTCGCCCACAAGTTCGCACCACGACTAAAAATTGTATGCTGAGATCTCCCCAAACATATTGTTGTACCTTTCAGAAGTCTCTTAGGTATATAATCTAAATACTTTAGATAAATTGTGTCTGCAACAACGTATTTATTAATGCAGGAAATAATGTGAAAAATCCGAAAACAACTTCCTCAAATAGTACAAAACTTTGATTGATCGCCTTACGTCTTCTTTGACTACCCCACCGCCTTAACACCGCACAAAAATCTGCTACCGCAGAAACTAATACAGATTAAAGATATTTCATTACTGATAATCCCTTCTGTAATAGGCTTACGCTGCGTTGACATTTGTTGGAGTTCTATATAATAGACAGAAGTGGACCCAGAATGGCGCCCTGTGGTACACCCTGTTTCACGCTTCTTAAGCTTTCGAATGGTGGCTTTAATGGCGGTGGGTTCTTGATATATGATGAGATTTTAGGCAAGTGCAAAACTTGATAATTGGGTGTCTTATTTTCATAATAAATACTTTAACTTCACTACAAATGTATAACTATTTTGAAAGCATATAAAACGCTTGTCCTACTTTCGTATTTTATGTTTTAATATAATAAATGTTTAAGCAATAAATTGTTACTATTATGGTAATAAATTATATGAAAAATAAGTATAACACAAACAAATATAAAATATTTGTAACTAATATGCATCATAAACTAATAGTACCAAATTTAATAATAAAACACTGATTACATTTTTATATTATATCAGTATTAAGAGTTATGACAACTATAGAATCATAACTCATCACAATCATTGAAATCTTTTACCAATTAGAGAAGAAATTACTTGAACTGCCTCGTAAGAAACAAAATCAAATTCAGGATCTTAATTAAGTTCGAAGTCAACAATTGAACATTAAAGCTATATTACTGGAACAAAAAACATATATACCATTTCGTTTCTTGATATAATAATAATAACATCGATTGATAACCAAGAGTCTCGAGCAAAACTTCCGGAGGTTCCTGTCCTTGGAGCAAGGTAACGGTTGGTTCCTGTACCTCATGTCGGTGTTGTACTTTTTAAATCCATACGAATAAATAAAATTGAAGTGTCTGTTTGTAATGTCAAAATAATAGGTTTTTTTAAGCTCATACAGTTATTTGCACCATACCTATGAGTAAAAATTAGTTTTTTCAATTTTTGTCTGTCTGTCTGTTTGTTTTGGCTAATCTCTGGAACGGGTGGACCGATTTCCACACGGGACTTTCACAGGCAAATAGCTGGTGTTATAAGGAATAACTTAGGCTACTTTTATTTTGGAAAAAGAATTAGGGATCCGCGCAAAATATACAAATAAGTACACGCGAGCGAAGCCGAGCGGGAACTGCTAGTTTTTAAATAAATTTTGTTTTTTATGTATTCAAAAATGTAATTTATATGTGATTAATGTGAATAAAATAATAATAATCATCATTTATTTCAGACTGCAAAAGCCCATAGATAATGATAGATAGACCTTAATCTAAATACATACTAAAACAAAGATAAACATAATTTTATTGCTTGGTTGTACAAGTAGGTCTTTAACAGCTTGTCCTTTTGGATGTATACAAATTCGAAATGCAAAAAGATAATAATTATTCAGAATCGATTCTTATTTCAAACTTGATTCTCCGATATTCCAGAACACTAAACAAATAATAGACAATCGTTTAAGCGTTCTTTTTTTAAATAAGAGCTCTAATTGAACTCCAAATAGCGAATATTTTAACAAAAAAAAAGTATCACAAAATCAATTAGCGAATCATAAAGCCGGTACACATGTCGCACTTGACCATCTATCATAGGGGTGCGTACACAATATTAATAACATTAGGACGGGTGGCGAATTAATTGAAACGCCACTTAGGGAGCGGGCCAAATGTTAAACAGATTTAACGTTATGTGTGAGCTTTTTTATAGGGTTTTAGAAGTATTTCAAATTGAATTAGTATAACAGATATACCGAAATGACAAGACAAAAACAACACTAGGCTCACCTGAAAGTTACCTGTGCCAAAAAAACGCTGTAGGTCGTGTGTTTTCTATCTTCTGTATAGACCATTGGTACTTATGATATAAGAACTTGCGCGTTTTAGTCTTGTCCTTGTTCACCACCATTCGTTGCCTTTCCCGTTTTGAATTTAAAGGTCCTATTGCTCCATTTCAATAGACCAAAAACTTCCTTTAAAATTTTATCATTAAATTGACTGTATTTAATCAATTTAATAACAAAATTTGGTGCTATTAAAACACTTTCGAATATATAACTAGAAAAATATTAGTCACTCACTCACTCTAGCAATTGTATAGTAATATCACATCAAAAACACTAACTAGAATGGATGCTAATGCTCAACATTAAGTAAATAGTATAAATAAAAACGCGATTAAAGAAAACAGAGAATAAGTAATAACAGTTAAAGGGAGACTACAAAATATTTATGAATCAAAACTGTAATACAACATAATTGAAATGAGATTCAGTTTGGATAAAAAACTCAAAATAAATTTACATTGTATTTAAATGCCCCTCGATTGACGACCTTAGGGTGAGGACATATTAAAGGAGCGATAGCGAGTAATAATAAAGTAGTCACAAGTACTTGAATAGGCGTTAAAACTTCTATAATTAGTGCTTAGTGTCTGAGCTATATACAATAGTCTAAATTCATTCAATATCGAAACAGTTGTAAATAAAAGTACAACTAACAACAACACTTGCTTCAACGACCTTCAGTAATGACACTCAAAAGTAAATAACATAAAAGTACTTATAATACCTCTTCCAATGATATAATTATTTGAAGACCATCGATCCCAGTACACTAAACGAGTTGATGTACTCGTACCTACACTTATTTTGTATGGCTTCTAAATAAATACATGTAGTTGAACACGTGTAAGACATTGACTTCAACGCATAAATTAGCGTTATTAGTTATATTAAGTTACATGTATTGGTACCTACTAGAATTAATGTATACCTTACAGATACATTGCTATTATCATATGTTAAGGCGCTTTATTTCATATCAAATTCGGTACTATTAAATGCCATGTAGGTGTAATTGACTTATTCATTCCATGGAATTCCGTCAAGATCCCTACGTTTTACCCAAGCGTAGGAGTGTTTCAATATCTTGCAATCATATAGTTAAATGTAATAATAAGCCTTACAAAATACGCACCAAATGAAACCAATTTCACCGTAACTTAAAATCGCTCGCTCCTCTACTGTATGTCATCCGTAGCCGCGGCCACAGATGTACCAAAAATTACAGTCGCGCTTTCTACTGCGTTGGATTAAGTGGATTCAAGTATCCGTGGCTCCCTTCTTTCTCTTTTGTCATTTTAGACAACGACGTCATGTATTTTTGCTCTTTGAACATAATATTTGACGATAATAATGCATAAACAGTCACAGCATTTAGTATTTAATAGTTTAAAACTAGAGGTGACAATGATTATAAAGTTAAAGCCAGAGATCAGACGACACTAATAAGACCATACTGTCGAACTTACACTACACAAAGAAATGTATTTCATATGTGTATTACAATTTTTAACAATGTACCAAGAGAAATCAGAAAACTCCCCTTCAAATATTTCACAATCAAACTGCGGAAATGGTTAACTAACAGTTGATTTTATTCTGTGCAAGATTTTCTTCAAACTAATGCACATAGCACGTAGAACGGATGGTCGATGGGCCCGAAAAGTTCTGGAATGGAGACCACGGACCGGAAGGCGCAGCGTGGGACGTCCATTGTCGCGGTTTACAGACGACCTGGTAAAGATCGCAGGACGTAGGTGGATGCATGCCGCTTCCAACCGGTCTTCTTGGAAGTCATTAAGGGAGGCCTATGTCTAACAGTGGACGTCCTATGGCTGAAATGATGATGATGATGATGAATGCAATGAAAATCTTCATCTTCATTGTCTTTATATTGAATGTTTTTAATTATATTAATCCATTGTAATAATAATATGTCCATGTAGTTACTTGTAGTTTGCAGTAGATTAGTCTGTTCATTAATTACCATCCTAATAACTTTCTTTCTTTCTTTCTATTTCTGCCTTGATATCGATTTATTGCTAGTTTCAAGATCTTTCAAGAGCAGCAACCGATCATTACTACTGCTATTACTACACTATTATTGGTCTGAGTGTTTCTGTCTATAATATTATGATGTACAAAAAAAAAAAACAAGTGAATATGCCTGTTTATATTCGTTCTAGAACATATAGAACAAGCTAGGCGTAATTTGTTTGTTTGCTGTCCCAAAATAATACTTTTATTATAATTGGTTGAATTTACAACAATTACGGACGTATGAGATTTTAAAAGGCTACTGGTACTACTACTACTAAATACTCTAAAGGTTCTTTTTGGTATAGGTAGTTAGATCAAACTTAAATTATAAAAGCCACTACTCAAAAGTGATTGAACATATATTTTAACTATTTGTTGCTAGCGACATCGGTGGCGTGGATACATTTTTCCGGGATAAAAGGTAGCCTTTGTGCTATTCCAGACTCTAATCTATCTGTGTGCAAAATTTCATCCAGATCCGCCGATTCATTTAGCTGTTTTTGGTTAAAAGAGAAACAAACATCCATCCATCCATCCTCACAAACTTTGGCCTTTATAATATTAGCAAAATATTCAGGTATTTGATGTAAATTTAAAAAATAATAACAGCGATATACCGATATGTTATTATTCATTCGAAAACTAAGCATAAAGTGTACAGTTTGTTGTACTAGTTTAACAAAAAGAGCACAAGTGCACCGGATTAAATAGATTCAAGTGTTCATCCCTGCCTATTGTATTGCCATGAGTATCGCCAGATGATGCCTACATATTGCAATTTTTGCCCTGGATTAATGGATCATGTATGTTTGTTTTTATTTTGTTACGTTTTGATTCAGGTTAAGAAGGAATTGGAAATTGTTGGAAAATAATTCATTTCAGTAATGCCGCGATTGGCTTCTCAAAATAATTTATGACACATTTAGATAGAATCAATATTAAAGATTGTATTCTATCGATCTGGTTGGAATAGTGCTGAAATACCATAATGTTCTGCTATCTCCTTATAACATATTTTCTTCTGTTAAGGTGAAATTATTGTTCATTGTTTCTAACTTAACTAAGATTGATTTGATTGATTGAAGACTAGAATGGTCTACTTTCTAATCTTAGTCATTCCACGGAAAACTTGTATTTTATACGCCAATGTCTCTCACAAGCCCATAAACGATTTCCATATAAAAGTACGTCAATATGCTGTTATTCTGCTCAGAGAGGATAAACGAGCACACTTTGTCTGTCCAGGTGCTAAATTTGTGGTCCCATGCAATAGGAGCATGCTTATTCGCTTGTTTTCCTTTGGGCCAGATCTGCTAGTAAGAACTCTTAAACAGAAAAATAAAAGAATAATTTAGAAGATCCAGAAATCGAATTCATAAAAAAAAAAACTACATTTAAAAAACCGACTTCAAAAACTAAAAAGTATAAAATAACTTAATAAAGATTTAATTTAATACACCTCTTATGCAAACCTAATACCTTTATTATTAATAAAATACAATTATTTGTATGTGCTACCTATTGATAAGTTTGAAGTCGGTGCCAAGCCAAATGTAATAGTAGCAACCTACACTCGCCGCTTGACACCGACTTCAAGCCTATCAATAGGTAGCACAAACAAATAATAATATTTTATTATTTTATTAAATCGGATTATAAATCTTAGCGTAATCGGTGTACATACATTAAAAAAAAAATACCACTCGAATTGAGAACCTCCTCCTTTTTGAAGTCGGTTAAAAATGAAACTGAATAATTTTTACTTATGTACGCCTATTGGTCCCGATACATAAGTTTATATGAATTGTATTTCTTTTCAATATCTTTAAGTTTTCAATTTAATTTTATCATCACCTAGATTTTACCAACTATCACCTGCATTTGTTTTCAACACTCTTCAAGTAACCTCTTGATCAAATAGTTTCTACATGTGCAAAGTGTAGCCGCTGATACAAAATTAGATCATCCAAATATTAAAGGTGTTTGAACAATTGTACGGGTTAGTTAGCCGAAATGCAGTATTAACAATAAGTGAAACTTCGATTTCGCCATATGTTTATGTTTTAATTTATATTTTATGTACAGTTATGTGAACTGGATCTTTGGAATAGGTTGATTGCTTAACTAGGCATGGCCCCAAAGATATATTATAAATTACCCAAATCTTTATTATACTCTAATCTAAAAACTTAAGTATGTTTCAAACCCAACTTAAAACATTGTTAGTAAATAAGGTATACTATTCTGTAAATGAATACTTATCAGATATTAACGTGTGCAAGTTTAATATTATATTGTAAGGATTGTATCCATGTGAAATTGTTTGTTAATATTATATATTTAATACTAAATTTTTGAAATATTTAGGTACTCTATATTGCATGCCCATTGGTAGAACATAATAACTATGCGTTGTTCTAATACCTGTAATACACATTATTGTTTATGTTCCACAATAAATGAATCTGAATCTGAAAACTTTACAAGTATTTCCGTCGAAATTTAGTTTTCTATACTCTTAGATTGTTTAGAAATCTATGTGACGCACATATTTTTAATCAGACTAATATCTACTATTCATATATTTTTCTAATAGTTGATCAATATATAGCTTCCTGTCTTTGTCAAATGATTTGACGACCCTGGAATAAGAACCCTTGAAGAAGAAAACTGGTATTCATAGTTGTTAATGTGGCACCTGATAACAACCTGACAGACTGCTTCACCACAGTGAGTATAACTTTATCTAATCTAATCTTTATAAATGTAAAAGTGAGTTTACTAACTTTTAAACTTTCGCGTTTCATAATATAATTATGCATATATACAAGAATTAACGCAATCATGAAATAGGTATTAAATATCTCTGAATTGCCTGACGTTTCGATCAGGTTGCACTAGACTGGTCGTCATATACAGGCATAAAAGTCCTACTAAACTTAGATATTATAACAATAGGAAATTAAAAAGAAAGTCGACTTACATCAAAAGGCTGCATGTAGCATTTGTGACACAGATATGAGTGCGGATGTCGAGCACCTAAGACAACAAACTTCAATGTTTGGCGACGATGTATTACGGATAAATGGATAAGTGAGTCAAGTGTTGACTAACCTAAATGCAAATTTGGAACATATGACAAAAGATGAGCGTGAAAGTCATTGATGAAATATTGAAATTTCGAACTGAATTTGTATTAAACACATATCACATAATACAGGACATATCATCATGTATCCACCTTCGTACTCAGCTGTCACGTGTGCCCATGTATGTGTGTAGAAAACTTACTTACTAGTGAGTAAGTTTATAATGTAATTTAATAAGCTCATAATGCAGGGCTGAAAGGCAGTAGCCTTTTAGCACCACATTATAAAGCAAAAACGCATGGAAAAATCGGCAGGTCTGGACCAAATTCGGCACAGAGATAGATTATAGTCTGGAAAAGCAGACAGCTCTTTAACCCAGAAAAATGTACGATTCCCGTGGGATACATTCAAGAGCTAGTTATATTATAAATGTAAATTTGATTTTGTTTGTTTCTTACTTTTTCACGCTTTAACTACTCAGCCGTTAATCGTGAAATTTTGCAAACACGTTATCGTGTTTACGGAAAAGGATATAAGGGTACTTTTTATCCAGAATAAAAGAAGTAAATTAGCTTCACGACTGACTTAGTCTGACTGACTACTACTCCTGACAATTCAAAAATGCCTATAATGGTTTAATTGAAATAAATGATTTTAATTTTGATTTGATTGGTTCCCGAAGAATACAAAAAATAACGCAGGCAACAACTAGTAATAAATGTAAATTACCCGCCACACCTGGTCATTACCCGTCGTCGTTAACAAGAGCCCTTGCAGAAGCAGATCTCTGTTAAGAGTTCCGTTTGTCTTCCAAGTCTAAGCATTTGGTTAGATGCCTATGCTCAACATAATTCAATAAAAAAAAAACAACTTCGCCCGCTCGGGAAATAAAATAACTTTAAATAGTGTGAAAATTAACGTCAAGTTTTTACTTTAATGTTTTTAATTTATTTTATAATCGTCATATTTACAAAAAGTGAATGATTTGACAACTCATTATAGCTTAGATACTATCCGTATCGACTAACAGCAGACCTATCTATCCAGACGCCATTTTCATTCGTTATTAGAAACATAAGAATTTCGAAATTCGAACTGCAAGATTAATGTTGCAATTATTTTAAAAGTACATAATTGACATTTTAGGGATTATCTTGCCATAATAATATGCTGCACTTGCTATGATTCTGCATAATCCTTACTAATTCCACTAATATTATAAATGTGAAAGTTTGGATGGATGGATGGATGGATGTTTGTTACTCTTTCACGCAAAAACCACTGAACGGATTGCGATGAAACTTGGTATGTAGATAGCTGGAGACCTGGATTAACGCATAGGCTACTTTTATCCCGATATTCCCACGGGATCAGGACTTACGCGGGTGAAACCGCGGGGCGCGGCTAGTTAAAAATAAATTATTGCTAAGTAATTGACTGGCTTGTTGGTCTAGGGGTTAGTGATCCTGACTGCTAAACCAGAGGTCGTGGGTTCGATTCCCACTCAGGACAAATAATTGTGCGATGAACATGATCATTTATTCTGTGTCTGGGTGTAATTAGTCAGTACAGGCTCTGCGTAGTTTGGGATCAGAGGGCTGAGATTTTTTTTTTTTTAAATACGCACTAAGCAAGCTTGTCCTATGAGTGCTTTGCTAATGTAACTCTGCTTCATAGAAATATGTGACCAATTGAAAATTCTAAAGCTGAAACAGTGAAGAAACTAACCTGTATATAAGTTTCCTCCTGACAGATCGCTTGAAGAATCCGCTGCAGCCATTGCAAGCGAGTATACCGTAGTGTTTCCCTGAGCTGGTATCACCACAGACTACGCAGATTAAACCTAAGAAAAAAAATTAAATGATGATGGCTGGATACATAGTATGTAAAAAACTTGTAGAAAAACTGTAACGTTCTATTTTTAAACTTTTAGTTACTATGGAAATTTAACCTCTACATGACCTCGGATATCGCTATAAGACGTAATAGAAATGTCAACACACCAGGATGTTTCCCGAACCTGCAACTCTGAACATCAAACTGATAAGTATCCCGATGGTTTTGAACTAGATTTGAGGTATTTTTTTTAGTAAAACTTTAAATAGGTGTGCTTAAACTTTAGATCTGAGGAGATAATGCTTTGTTCCATATTTCCTACTGAAAAAAATAGCTTTTGTCACAGCATGGCCTCACGCAAACTGGAACGTTACTACGGGCGTTGCTTAAAAACAGACAAATGAGCCGTCATTCGACTGATCTATGCAGGAGTTGCAGGACCTAACTAACGAATGTAATACAAAATTAGGGTTATGTGTGAGATTGTAAGTAAGTATATTAATTATTAGCTAATAATTAAAATATTTATATAAATAATGTATCTTCCAAACATTTCAATACAATGTAACTACATTGTTCAGAAATAAATAAATGAAAAACAAATTAAAATGGCCAAAATTTATAAATTTAATCCATGTAATTCAAAATCTTTAAAATTATAAAATCATATCCGCTTCAGATATCCAGTTTTTAGTTATATTCCGAATACCATTAAATCATTTTCACAGACAAGAAGCAAAGACATCGTAGTTTAAACGTTTATTAATATTTCTATTTATCTATCATTAAACTTATCTTTTCCTTTTTTTCATTATGATGTACTCGTAATGAAATGGCTACTCATAAAATTACAATCTAGACCTTGAGGCGAATAAGTAATTTAAATTTAACTTAATTTGCTAAAAACTTACATAGTAAAGAATGTGTCCATTGGCACTTTTCATATGGTCTCTATTATCATGGAAAGACACTACTTCTTCACTAAACTAACTCAAAGGGCTTAGTTCTTTTTAGTCTTCTAACTATGTGCGTGGTGTCAAGGAGCTGGATGGCCTCAACGTTCACATGTTGAAGAAGCCTTTGTTCATGTGCTTAACCTTATCTAACAATAAAAATATTAAAGATGAAAAGAGATGTGATACCTGTCTTACCCAAGTGGTTGGACTTCTTAGTTGGTGGATCTGGAAGCCAGGGTCTGAGCGCCGGTGGAGCGAACGCTGCAGCAACTAAAGCCGCTGAAGATGGCGGTGACCAGCGTAGAGGAGATGTGTTACCGTCTGTTATAAAGTAAAACAAGTTTTAATTATTACTAAGGAGTCTATTAATATTATAGAGCGGTTTATATACAATTGACAGTTTTTTATACAATTGCAAATTGATATGGATGGCGTAGTGGTTGAAATGGTAACCCAGCCAATTGCCACTGCAAACACTATTGTGGGTTTAATAGGGGTTATGACTGCCAAGTCAAATCAATATCTTTTTAATAAATGCTTAAACGATAGGTTCAGTTCATATAAAGGCACGACGTCTCGCGTTACTGTTGTCCAATTATTCACTTTTAATGTTAATTTGACGATTATAAAATAAATAAAAACGTTAAAGTAAAACTGGACGACAATTTTCACTGTAATTTAAGTTATTTAAAGGTAACTTTATTGTAATTTCTGTTTTTTTTTTTTTCATTGTATAGGGGGCAAACGAGCAGACGGGTCACCTGATGGTAAATGACTACCGTCGCCCATGGGCACAAGTCCGTTGCCGCCCTTTAAGGAGTAGGAGAAGAGGGGGTGGGGGGAAGAGTGGAAATAGGGGAGAGAGGGGAAGGACGGGAATAGGGGAGAGGGAAGGGTTAGGGCCTCCGGTAACCTCACTCACGCGGCGAAATGCAATGCAAGCATAGCTTCACGGCCGGTTTTCTGTGAGGCCGTGGTAACGAGCGGAGTCGAGCCGGCCCATACGTACCGAAGCATGGCTCTCACACATTTAATCATTGTACAACTTTAAAGTACAGTCCACTATTGTCATTTATACACTCCACTGAGATATCGTCGGTAACATTATTATATTTTTGCACGACTTGGCGAAATAATTTATTTTGAGCAAAGGCATCTACCTCTACGATTGTACAAGTTCTTTTTTTTTTGTAATTTTCTTTTTTTTCCTAACCTATTTGAAAAATTATAAATCAAATTATTATTTTTTTCCAGTAAAAGTTGAACGGTCATTGTATAAACATTCGTACCACGACAGGTACACGGACATTTACACTGAATCTGTGTGTGCCATATTACCTTAATCATTGACTAATCTTAGGTGGAAATATCATAGGGTGACTGACCTTTTTTGCATCTGGTACGACAATAATGAAATTTTTAACAAAAAAACAAACCTACTTCAGAACTGGACCAAATTGAAATGGGACCACACGGGAAACACTAGCTATCAAATAAAAAAAGAATCATCAAAATCAGTTCACCCAGTCGAAAGTTCTGTGGCAACAAAGATAAAAAAAAGAAAAAAAATACAGTCGAACTGATAACCTCCTCCTTTTTTGAAGTCGGTTAAAACACGAGTGAATTTAAGTGCACTATAGGGTTGATACTTTTAGTATTCTGAAAACCTACTATGAAGCGCGAGCCGTCGGAATCGTTGCCTACTATATGAAGGTTCAGGCTACAACTAACCTCTATTATCTATCTCTGTCGAATATTTCCGTTAATCTGCTAACTCAATTCGAATTCTCTAATACCAACTTGGGGTACCTACCAAGTACAATAGTATCAAACTACCCTCAAAATATTTAATCTCGATAAAGCTAATAAAATAACCATTGCAAATCACACCCTTTCATTTTAATAGATTTCCACTTTCCGTATGGGGTGGGAACCCCTTTTAAATAAATGATTTTGAACCTTGTGACGATGGGGTTAAAGTTAGTGAATGTAGCGATGAATAGATTAAGGCCAAATGTGTCGAATCAATTAAGTGATTGAAGAGCAGACGTACAAATCTAGTGTAGATGGTTTGAAGGAATTTGTTTTGATTTGGACGGTGATAATAGGAATGAATAAATATCATAAAGTTTTCAATACAAATGGCGAAAAAGCATACGGTCAAATTTAAGGAGGTTTTCTTTCATCAATCCGAGTATATTTTCAAAAGTTCCAAGTAAAAAGGTCTTATTATTACGATCCAAAATAAAAAAAAAAATTATCACAGTTAAGCTCAGGTGCGTACTGAGATAGCAAACTTTGAAAATTAAATATCACATTATTTCCACTATTGTTAAGAATTTCCAAATATTTAACCTAAAATTTCGGCAAAGCTTTTTTTTTCTTTGGTGATTGTTAATATTTTGTTGTCATAAATGCCTCAATCTCCTACCTTTAAGGTAAACTAAAAACTCTGTACTTATTTAAGTTTAGATTTTTTGTTGGATATGTTTTGGTACTTACATATTTTTGTACACGAGGAAACAGGCTTAATTTCTCAAATTAATATTTTATTTTAATCTAGAAAGAAAGAAAGAAAGAAAATACGTTTATTCTGGTACAACTAAACGAGACGCTAACAGAGTGAAACAGTTATCAAATTCTAAACATATAGCTGAGTTTTAGGAGATGTACCTAGCTTAAGTTTACAAGACGAGAAGTAGTCATCTCGCGGTCGCACCAAAATGGGAGCCCAGTTCAGCTTTGTGCCGGGCACTGGTGGGTGCCTGACGCTGGTTTTCAACTGGGCCCTTATATAATCTAAGATATATTTCTCTTTTTTGTGGTTTTTGTACACGTGATAAGGTAGAGTGAATAAAAAAATACACGTACACGCCTCTGCTTAAAGTCGAAAAAATAAGCTAAAAGATGTTTTTTTAATTCAAGACTTGGAACATCAAATTTAAATGAAAGAAGAAATGTCAATTTTATTTAAAAACGGAACCAGTCTCTTTAATCATCCTATTTCTGCTCCGTGAGTCTATTGTCAAAACAGCATCTCTACCGCCCTAACGCAACAAATTCAATTACCAATCAGACACAACAGCTCTATTCACATGTAGAGACAATTAATTGGTGAATTACAATTGTCGACGTACTCTATTTTGTCTACCTATATTAAGTGTCCGGGGCAGTCACTACACGTAGTTTGGTACAGAGTAGAGAATATTATAGACGCGTCAGTCCTGTTGAAATGATTTTTTTGGTTAATAACAATGGTGATTAGTAGAACATGACTATTTTGTACAACTTTTCATAAAACTAAGCTAACATCGCTGAGCTCTCACCAGTTCACTTGTGACCACGATCGCAATGCGGTTGAAACGTCAGGGAACGAAAAAGGTATCGTCCAATTGAGCCATCTAATATGCAAAATAAAAGTTGCGATAGCTTCAAAATAATAGGGATGTTGACACCAACAACAAATTGATATTACATTGTAACGTAAATGATTATTTGCTGTTTTGAAACTTCAGTTTTTTTTAATTAAAAAGCAATAATTTCTATTAATATTCAAATTTTTGGAAAAATCTAAAATAGTAAATATTATCCCGTGACTGCCAATACCAAGATCCAATACGTAATTAAACGATACTAATACTCCGAATACTAGTAACGTGGGTTACACATTACTAGTATTCTTGTTAACCCCTCCAGCTAAGCTTCAGGCTTGTGTTAGGAGTGGGTTCACAACGGTAATTCACTGGGCCACTTGATCGCAAATCCGACGCCTTAGCCATTACTCATATAAATTTTTATACAGATTTAAACCTTATAATTATTATCACGATCAAGTCCCAATTTACACCTTTAATAGTTTCTCACTGTATTATTTAATAAATCTGTCCGTATCGTGTGGTTTATAGCTCTGTGTTAAACAAGATAATTCGTGGGGCCATGTCACACGCATACCCAGTAACTACATTTTGTACCACTAGCTGTTGCAAAAGTAATTTCATTTGTACGTTAGCACTCCTCTGTGCTCTTTTAAGTATTTTTTTAGAAACTTTGTACGAGATTATGCCTTTGGTTTTATTAGCGAAGAATACCATAAAAAAACTTCCCTACAAAATCAAATTTTGGCTAAGTAACATAAAATGATTTTTTAGTTTGTTTTTAGTAAATATTAATAGTTTCATTGATAATGCACTATTTTGCCAATAACAAGGTTAGTACATAAAAAGTATTTGTTGAAAATTCATGTTTTTTTGGCACCGGATTTTATTTACTGGGCATAGGGACTTAGGTAGTACACTAGGACTGCCATCCGTCCAGGTTTCCTCGGATTTGTCCTACTTTAGAAAGCGTCCGGGGGGAGTCCGGGCGGGATTTCCAAAAAGTGTCCGGGTAAAACCCGGACACTCTGTGCCAGGGCACAATTATAATTGTTAGATGTATCGTTAACAAGCTAAAAATTTAAATGGAATAGGCATTCTTTTTAAGGTGTCCGGGAAAGAATATCGATTTCACCCATGTGTCCGGATTTTTTAAAGTTTTTGTCCGGCTTCGGTAATTTAAGTGATCGCAGGCCTAAGTACAACAAATGTAGAAGTCATTTGCGCGACTGTTTATAAATAATATGTTACATTGTCCGCACATTTCATTTGCGCTTATATGATGCTTTTATTATATGAGAAAATTCAATTCAATTCAACTTATTGGTGAACACAGGTTACAAAAGGTGTTATATTTTTAGTTAAACTATGAATCTCTATGTCCTACCACTAATGGCGCACAAATTATAAAACAAATTAAATTCATGCAAAGATACACTGAAATAGGAACATACCTAATATGTAATTAACATTTGATAGGAATAAATTTAATGTAATTTACTATTCCGTAATTATATTATACTAACAACCCGCCCCGGCTTCGCACGGGTAGCAGAGACATTTATTTATTTATTTTATAGGCTCACCAACAATTGTTAACACTTGTTAAATTAAAAAAAAAAAAAACTTATATTAACTTACTCTAGTGTCACAATTTCTTACAGGTAAGCACCACTTGAGTTATTTACTGCTGTTTATTTACTTAAGCTAGAATTATATAAAAAGAGAACATGAATAAATTTAGTATATGAAGGATAGTGCTATAAAATATAAACTTACAATAATTGATACAAAACTGAGAAGATCAATTAATAAATTGCGATATTTTACGGAGCTTGCTCAGTGAATCAACATGTACGTCTATGAGGTCACTGTTACTATTTAGCAGCTTGCACATTCAAGGAATGGGAGAATTTGCACTAAGAACTGACCGACGAAGTGGAGGACAAAAGGGGGTTATGGGGGCACGCGGGTATCTTGAATGATCTCGGAAACGGATTCTGCTTAATAATTGAGGACAGCCCCCTCTCTCTTTCAACTACGTATTTGTTTATACTGCCGCCACCTCACCAACGCAATCGTCATAAAAGCAGGGTCAGTATACCTGCATCTCGTTCCCCAAACCCAGGTCCCGAGACGCAGGGACCTTTATACGGCAGGTCTTACCTCCAACGCCATGGCGCCGGCACTAATTAAGGCTAGTTACCCGTATGCTTATCGGTCACAGGGAATCGCCACTCGTGAAACCACACTCGCAGCAACCCCCGTTCGCGACCATAATTGAGGACAGTTAATTTTACCTCGCAAAATTTTTGCCAGGAAAAGGGAGTCCGTAATTTTACTCCGGTTTTCCAGGGACAACATATTAAAGTGCGCCAACCTGGCTGTATATGATGGCTCTTTTTTACATCTTTATACATCTTTAACAATCATCATCATATTTCAACCAATTTACACAAAACTTAACAAATTATATACCTAAACCTTTCTCATGAATGGCTCTATCTATTGGTTAAAACCGCATGAAAATCCGTTCAATAGTTTTTGAGTTTACAGTAGGTACGAGTTGTATGTCAGTTATTTTTTCTTGTGGTCTGGGCGGAAGATTATCCCCAGTTGTACCATTTCTAACAGAAAACTGCGGTGTCCTTCAAAATGTATATATACAATTTAATTTTTTGGGTAATGGAATAGGCTTTTGTCTTCCAACTCACCTGATGGAAAGTCATGATGAACACGAAGATGGTACACGCTTATCCAAGAGAAACCTATTCACTCTACTTTTGAAATGTTCAAGGATTATAATTGTCTGGAAAAATAGACGCAGGCAGTACATTTCAGACCTTGTATTTGCTTTCAATCTCTTTGTATTTTTCTTTACATTTCATCATTACGTGCTTTATCTAATATTTTTACTGTATACGTTAGGTATAAAGTACCTAGTTTTATAACATAACGATATAATTCCTCTCAACTAAATACCTTTTTATCTTTACTTCTATCTTACACCAAAGCTATCCGTTATTCTTTTCTCTATTATAGAGTTTGTCCATCCAAAGGTTGTCTGTAAGAGATCGCTCTTAGCGATAAGGCCGCCTATTGTACATATCCACTTTGTGTATTTATTTTAAGCAGTATGTTGTTGTTGTACAATAAATATTTTTCTGTTCTGTTCGTGCTGTACCTACATATACCGACCTCCTCAGTATTTAGTCAATAGACTAAGATGTGTTCATAGTTGGTATTATAAAGAATAACGTAACGATAAAAACGAAGAATAAAAAATCATGTTTTTTATTTCAAACATTATAGAAACCTCCTCGGGTACCACCTCACTGAGCCAATACCCGACTTAAACCAAACGGTGTTCCAGGTACCTAGGAAGGAACTCCCGGAACCCCCGACAGACTTGGCTACCTGTCCATAAAACACATAGTCTCACAGTCGTAATTGGGGACTTAACTATTTATCGGCTAAATATAACGATCCTAAAATATGATTACACCCGTAGCTGTAACCCGTTGTATACTGAATTTGATATATAATAAAAACAAGATATCAGAAAGTTATTCATCAGACTACAGCTATTCCAAAACATACCGTGTCGCCTCACATCCATATGAACTACATACAACATTTCGCCGCCAGTCACACCGTAACCCCAACAATATGTGAGCAATATAAAATCAATATACGTCGAGATTGGTCCCTCGGGTGTGACCACATCTGGGACCAGATATTAGGGGTTAAAACGGTTTACTGATATTATGATTTGGGGACGAACGGGACTTTTACATGATATGGAATAGAAGTGTTTAGATTGGATTGTGCTCACTCTATTTGAAAAAGTAAAGGGTGTGTTGTATTGAAGATATATTCAGGATCAAATAAAGTAGTATTTTAGTAACTCTGAGAATGTGTAGTCTGTTTATAGGTATTGTTGTACTGTCTTTGACAAAAGGGTTGGGCAGGAAGGTAGATGGTTGAAGAGGAATTATTGCATGTAATATTACTCACACAGCGTAACAGTAAATGCCACGCCAGGATTAGTTACAAGCTTGTAGTAAACAGAATCTTTACAGGGTGTATATGACAATGGAACACTAACTTATATCACTGAAAGGGCAGGACTATAGCATGCATATTAGATGTGTAAAGCGGAACTTAATCGCGATATAAGCTACAATACCTTTTTGGTTACCACCCGTAACCACGCTCGGTGCAATTCGATCGAAAAGTCGTCGTATCAAAGTTGCGAAAGTTTAAAAACAATTACTCTCGCATGCAGTTACAAAAACAATTTTTGAAAAAACTATCAATTAAATAGTTATGACCGTTTGAGTTTCCAGGTATTTTTGCCTCGGTTTCTCATAAAAGCGGAAAGTAAATGGAATAAAAATGGAATGTGTAAAGTTAAACATTTTAAATGATGCATATTTTTATTTTTCAATTATTCTGTTAGAGAAAATCGTTTAAAACTAAGTGCAAACATAATGCATGTTAGTTTTTATGGACTTTCTTAATAACGGAGTAAAAGTCCCGTCACAGAGATTAGCCGGAACAAATAGATAGACAGACAGACAGACAAAAATTTAAAAAATTCAGATGCGTTTCATAAAAGTCTGTTATTATGGCATTACAAACAGACATATCAATTGTATTTATTTGTAGATACATGTAGTACATAGCCCACATCTACAACTTCACAACCTCAATCACATAGCAGCATACCTTCTCCAGCCTCCCCCACCCGCTCTCATTCATCGTCCAAATAATACCGATTTATGTCACAATACATTCTCAGAACACGAAACGAGAAGGCATAAAAGAAAATTTTATAAGACACATAAAAAGTTCGGGTCCCGAAATTGGAAGTCAGCGGGCTGGTGCGCCTAAATCCGGGGTATCAGGATAAATCAATGTTTGTTTGTGTAGAGCGGCACTTACGGGCGGACAAGGAAAACTGTGGAGATGGTTTTACGAAGATAGTTTTAAAGGGTCGTATTTTTTTTCGGGTGTTGATGATTAATTCCAAGTACTCATACACTTCGTTTTAAAGGTATGATTAATAACTTGTAGATATTTTATATATAAAAGTTTAATATGACATTTGGAAACTGTAACCGCCATTAAATTTTATCGAATCTGTCTATTTTTGAGCTTTATTGTCTGAAATATATTGATTGAAATACATGATTATGAAGTTACTTCGAAGTATTTTATGACCATGGGAATAAAAGCCAAATTTAATATTTATAACAAATTTCTAGACAATTGGTCGTTACAACTTTGAAGTTATTGTTCCAACCAAATGGTAAAATGTTCAAGAAATTATATTATACATTATTTAAAACAGACTACAGCCAGATATTCTAATAATGATAAATTCGTTTTTTACTAATAGATATTTTCAGACACTTACCTGTCGCTTTTACAGACACTTCTTAATGTTCGCCTTGTCACAGGTTTTGTAAATTTATGAAACTAAATTGGATATTATGAACTCAGAAATTTAAAAGATAAACATCTCTACTCATTTCGCTCGGCGGATCTCAACTGGAAACTTTGTCGCTTGCCGTTTTATTTGGTTTTCTTTTGACGCGGCGGCCCTTGAGCCCTCTGATTAATTTCTCCCCCACCCATTTCAGATCCTGATCCGTTTAAACTCCCACTCGCGACAATTCCACAGACAGACTTTCGATTTTTTCATGACTTGGTAGTACATATCCTATTGTATTCGAAACTTTTGGTTATTACGTATATTTTATCAATAGCAAGTACGGTTTTATGGTAATGTTTTAAAGTAAACCCCACGACCCTTTTCTTTATTTACTTCGCCATTAGAACCACAATAGTGTACCAACACAAGAATGAACGTGAACTACATATTTTAATTTACACGCATTAATAATTGACAAATTTAACATTCACAACACCCCCGACTCGAAAATCCCTTCAACGATTATGAAATGCCTTACATCATTTTGGAATGTGAAAAAAACCGCATCGAAATCGGTCCATCCGTTTGAGAGCTACGATGCTACAGACAGACACACACACACACAGACATCGACGTCAAACTTATAACACCCCTCTTTTTGGTCGGGGGTTAAAAATAAAAAGTGCTAAAAAAATTCTTGCCCAGAGTACCAACGACAACGATTACTAGTCCCTAAGTACCTAAGTCCTGATTGTTTTGAAGTCCTAAATGTATAAGTACGTAGGTATAATCTAGAAATTACAGCAATAAGTAAAACCTAGATAACAAATATAGGTGTCACCTTATATCAATATAATACTTAAGTTTTGAGTACTTCGTAGGTTTCATGGTATTAATTGGCGCTCATTTTTGCTTGCAAACCTGGATTCTTGGATTTGATTCCCGGATGGACAAATTGGTTTTAGAATTTATGTTAAAAGCCTCAATCCTACGTTAAAACGTGGGAGAAAAAATACAGTTAGCGAAATGTGGGCGTGTAATATATTCAGAAAACTTTTATCGATAGCTTTTGGGATAAATACGTGAGAGTATAGTGATAATAATGCTTTTATTTAGCGTTTCCTTGCGTTCAAGTCTACCGAATACATAGGTACTTACGTAGGGTACATACAACTTAGCGTCACATGCATACGTCTAATGCCGCGTTCCAATAAACAAGAAACGATTCGTTTTACTTACGGACGGTAAAATTTTCATTGAAAATTCAACGAAATTTTACCGTCCCTAAGCAAAACGAATCGTTTCTTGTTTATTGGAACGCGGCATAAGTGAGCTGACTCACATGAGTGTGGGCATTTCGCGTGATCTACAATTATAGTGAAAGAATATCGAACGATTTAAATCTTTGCTTGCAACCCCATTTCGTAAAGTTTTTTTTTTATTACAACTCCCGCACTAAGAATAATTTCTGTGTCGCGGGGGACTGTACCCAGACTTGGGACAACTTTTTGGGGATCACACAAATTTGTGTCCCGTTTGGAAATCGAACCCACAACACTCGGCGCGGCTTAGTATGGAAACTTATATGGAATCGTTTCAAAAACATATTGTAAAAAACAATGACGCAAATCAGTACTTCTGCTTTTAGTACTTATGAAAACAAAAATATAGGTACTTTAATCAGAAATGAGTGTGCCCTGCAATGGGAGATGGGCAGATTCGCGTCATTGACATTAGACTCATATAACCAAATGCACGCACGCACCCACAACCACACCTAAACATATTACATACTACGAAAATTAAAAAAAAGAAAAAAAAATCTGAAATAATAATATCCACATATTAACGAAAAATATGATTTCAGGAACACTTTAAATAACAATAGAAATTAGAACGCGTTGTATATGTGTACGAATATAAAAATATCTATAATCATTTCAACCAATTATTTTCTACACACAATAAAAGCTCAAACAAATCTCTAAATCTATTATCTTCAAACAACAAATTACCCTATATACACAGCTACGAAGTTAATAAAATTCCAATATTCAAAACGGGCTACCATTATGTGAAAATGAAATTTCAAATCCCCTCTTCCATTGGTTATTTTGTATTCAGCGTGCACTCTGACCGGGTAAAGTGGCAAATCATGGAGAGGCTGAAAATCAGTCAAATAGACCCCCGAGTTACTGGCTGTATGGGCCTGAATACTAATGCCGCCTTTGCTTGCGAAAAAAAAAACACTAGCAGCATGGCTGCCGCGCGGGAAATGGCGTAAAAATGAAAATTATCTGCGTTGGGTGTGAAGTGAATTTCATATTTTTTAATAATGAAATTGAACATTGAAAATGCTTTAACTAGAACTTACTTTTTAGATATAAATCCGGATACTTTAATATTTGGTAGAAATATTTAGGAAATGAAATTTTTTATGTCACACGAACCTCAGTCACGGCTGACAAAAGGAGATAAATACAATTTTGTAGCCCCCAAGGTTAATTAGGGTACACAAAGTATCAAAGTATGGTCTTAATTTGGAAAGTAAAGGTCGTTAGTGGTATAGGTGAATATTATTATTAATCTCTAGAACTTAGAAGACCTGTCTCAATAACAGTATTACGACTACAGGTTAGCAGCCAAATTGAGAACCTTCTCCTTTTTGAAGTCGGTTAAAAATGGTATCACATTATAATCTACATCATTGGTTAAAGAAATCTGATGTTATAACTTTAAACAAGGTTCCAAAGAATATGTGCGTCACCAAATGACTAACATTATGTTTAACATAGCTAGTACGGAGTTGTATTAAATATGTCATTCTATACAGCATGTCCTAAGTTTGAGCTACGCGAAAAACCTACAAAAACCTCTTTCTAGTTATACTTATCACATTAAAAAAGTCAGTTTATCATAAAAATGCGAGATTAAGGATTTATAGCCATTAGTTTCATTTGGCGCTACGCAATGTACGCGGTATTCTTTTTGTGCGGTACGGTGAATGACCTTAAACGTGGGCGCCGTCGAAGCAGCTGATTGCATAAATGTTGTTTAATTGATTACACTGCAACTTTTGGCTGTATGGGGTATTTGGTTTACTCCTTGTGATATCACTTTTAACCAAAAAAAAATAAAATTATAAAAATAAACTGTCAGTCGTAGGGCTACACGTCAGAAGTGAAAACGTAACTGACACATCTGTCATCTGAGCGTGATGGTCACGCGAATTCAGTATTTTTCCCCGTATCAAAAGTGTCCAACGTTCCTGAAGAAGTTTTCACTTCAAAAAATTTATGAATTATCCGGCAGAAAATTCCAATGATTTTCGACTCAGAATGAAGGTCTGAATGCACTATTTCAGTATTCCGTACGGTGTTTCTTTTACCCTGTATATAAGTTGGAGGGCTCAGCTTAGACTGCCCGGCAATCGCCAGTTCGAGTTACAGGTCTGCGACCGCGACCTTCTCGAACTATCGCTTACACTTCCCAACCCATCCGTGTGAGCGAAAACCTTTTTCTTCCATTACCTTTTCTTCTTGTCTACCTTTCCCTTTCAATATACTCCCAACTTGCCCATCTTTAATTCCCAAAGCGCCCGGTTGGCGGCAATAGGATTGGCCCCTATTACGTGAGTGAGACCAAATCATAGCGTAATTATATACCTACGCCTCTGCCTTCATACAGGTGTGAGTGAAGCTCTGACGAATTACCCACATGGCCTTATATACCTACCGCAAAGAAACTTCCCCCGTCGGGCGGTTACGTCATAAGTCACAGTCACGGATATCCAGATTGTCTAAAAATATTCACGTGACGGTACGTCACAATAGCTCACGATAAAGCACGGTAGAGTTCTTGCACAACTCTAAAATGCGAGTTTAAAAAGGTAATAGGTACCTACTTCACGTTAAAGACGACATCGTAACGAAGACAGCAGATATAATCATAGTTTAGAAAAACTTAAAAAAAAATCGCTTGAACAGCAAACCTATTTAAAAAGTAAAAAAATTCTAATATCCACCTTCTGGGTTCAGCACCAGAAGTCGGCTAAGAGAATCATCTGAGCCCAATCTCGAGGGGTTTACTAGTAGCCAGTGAAGAGTTCCACTATTCAGCTCCTGGCTCTATTATTGTATTATTTGGAATCTTGGAGCTGATCTCCAAGATTCCAAATTATAGTATTGTCATCTTCATCATCATCATCAACAACATATAGGTACCTACACACAAACTTTAATTTATACAATTAGAAATAGTCTAAAATTGACTTAGAATATTCGATTACACAGTTAGTTTCGTGTAGTTACATCGTGTACATTGTATGAAGTTATCGACACAATATTAAAAATCCCATATATTTAATACTAGCTGCACCCTTCAGTTTCACCCGCGTAAGTCGTTAAGCGTAAGCGTTAAGTTTTCTAATTTTCCGCGCAACTTTCTTATTTTTTTCTTTCATAAAAACGTTCTCCTGACTATAACAAACACACAAAAAAAAGAATTAGCGAAATCGGTTAAGCCGTTCACGCGTGACGCCGTGACCAAGGGAAGTAGGGATTAATTTTTATAAATATAGACTAATTGCGCCCCACGGTTACACCCGCGTAAGTCCGTCGTTTACACGTGACCGTTCTGTGTCGAGATGTGCGTGCGTGTGACGTGCCGTGACTTGTTGTGTCGAAAGTCATCTTTTATAACTTTTAAGTAATGTAACTAAAGCAAATACAAAATTAAAGTACCTAACAATATTCTCACCTGTCATTCTGCCATCCGAATGATCTTGCGTCAATTGGAGTGGTACTTGTGCTACCTCCATTTTTTAAAGTTCTTGTATTCACTGTATCACACTGATTGTTTTATTTATTGACCACTGTATTTCATAATTTGTCCTTTTGTTTGTTTGGATCTCTTAAGTATTTCTAAGTACGGGTACCTAAGTATTACAACTAATGAAACATTACATGATAAAAAAATAAACAAAATCTGAGACAATGCAATCTAAAATCGTTTGCAGTTGGCGAAAAGTCTTCCAATATTGTTTTTAGTTTTCTTTAAAAAAATACTCAATGATACAAAAAAATTATTTTTCGTCCGTGTGGAAACCTCCGGGTCCTACTCCGCCAGGAGCACGACGATGCTATTCTATCGGAAAACGTGAATGAGCTGACTAATCCCCAATCCCCTGACGTTCATATTTCCCGCCACAATCTAAAGAGTCACCGTTCCTGTTCGCTCGAAGAATCGGAGGTCCTCATCAAACCGTGTCATTATGGAGACATATTTTAAGGAAAGCAACAGTAAGGTAACAAGTCAAGCCATTTAATAAAATTAAAAAACTAAAATGTGGCAGGTATGCTTCTTGTGCGTCATGTGAACAAATTTTTTAGTTAGGTACATGTGGATCGACGCCACTGTTTTAATATGCAGTATTTATTTACCGTGTGTCATCTTATCGAGGAATTCCTCGATAAGATCTAGTATTATGTTATCTGTGATAAGATGAATAGAAGCAAAAAAACAATTGTTTTTTTAGGTGTTAACCAAATCAAATGAAGTTTTTATATGAAATGTAATAAAGTGAATTTTTAGGTAGGTAGGAAATATACGCGGAGGCCTGGTGATCTTAAACGATTACCGTTGTCTCTAAGGGCAACTACAACTATCGGAGTGCTTGGCTGCAAAACCTTTAGGCGATGAACTGGCATCTTTCCTGTTTGTAGACGTTGCTTTTTCCGGACAATACTATGCCGAGGTGAGACCATCTCGCTTTTTGGGGCGCTCTGTTCCTCCGAATTTACAGTGGGAAGACGCCGAATCGTTTTTACGAGAAGTGGGCTTGTTATTTGTTATAGACTTCCATTGGGTCCAAACCGTACAATGAAAGGCACATGGGAACGGTTGTTCTAAAAAAATTAATCAGCGCCGCGCTCGGGTTCGCTGTCAGTTCATAATCAATTTCAATCACTTCAATGTTACTTTGTAACTTAGGTACCTATAGGTAATGTATTGTGTGCGGTATATTTAAAAATAGACTTTCACAACAGCAATTAGCAGTCGGTGTGATTCCAAAATATCAATTCACCATTAGCCTCGGTGAAACGAAAACTAGTTTAGGTTCACATTCGTTTATAAAAAAGAGGATTTTGTATAGGCATTAACAGCTTGGATTCAATCTAAAATTAAAAAAAAAGGTCTTTCAACAGAAAAAGATGTAAGATATTTTTTTTTTAAGAACGTCTGATAACTGATCCCGTCCATTTTATACATAATTATACATTGTCAAGGTCAGAAACCATCAGGTATTATTAGTACAGTTATACGTAGCTAATGTTAAGAATCAACGTCAAATAAATCATATAATGTATAGTCATATTAAATTTCGATTTAATTCAATAAAAGACATACCTATATTATTGTTTAATCAGATGTTTCATTGTAATGAGTTTACATTACCTATACCTACAATATTTTTAAAGATCAAATATCACTTTGCTCGCAGGTTTTGTAAAGAAATTTTTATTAAATTTATTTCTTTTTTTTATAATATGGCTAATGGCTATGTCCAAAACTTCTGGTCTTAAATTAGAAAACTCTTTATCTACTTAATACTCTAGGTATGATAACAGACTTGCTTGTAATAACTATCAAATTCACAAAAGAAAACAACTATCACAAACATTTTTGTGAATTTAAACATAACAAATATGTATATATAGTTATGTTGAACATGGTCAATGTTAGGTAGGTAAGTATTTTTAACATCAAAAAAGAAATCGTAACTATAAAAACCTTTTTTGATAGTAGCCTTTTCAAACAGTTTTAACCACCAGTTCGTAGAGCATTCGTAGCGGCATTATTACCTGTAAGGCGCGTAGGGGTCAGATCAAATAAATCGTATACCGCGCGGTCATAATGGGATTTAATTTAAAACTATCGATGGCAATAGAATAAAAGATTATAGATACGAATAAATCTTTGTTCAATGAACCACAAAAAAAACCTATAAAATCAGTTTATAGACAATAAAAAGGTAAGAATGGAATTATGCTTTGGGTAGAAATTCTTCTTACTCTTAGATTAATCGGGAGCTGTACCGAAATATATAATTAGCTAATTATCTCAGATATTGCTAAGCGATACTCAGATATTACCTACTTGATGTACCTATTTCGTCTAAATTGCAGATAATAAAAACATCATAAAACTCAAAACAGAAAAACGAAACGCAAACGATTCACTACAAATATACCCAACGGTTTTTCGATCCAAAAAATATCACGTGACGTTTCACTTTTGACGTTTATTTTTTTTCTGCAGGCGGACGGGCAAAGGCGCGCACGTTATGCCACGGCCGGGGAACTTTTGACGCGATATTGCTTGTGAGCTTGAAGGCGTGGCGAGGCCCCGCCCCGTTGCTTTTCGCGTCTGACGCTGTCCCCCAGACGGGGGGACACTTCGATTTTGGGTCAGCTGTTAACCGTCCGTTTTAAGCTTTAATTTGTGGCATTATGCCGCTGTTGCGTCGGCCCCGCGCCGTTTAGAATAATGTCGTACATTTTAGCTTGGATAGAACGTTCCGTTTTCCAATTACAACGCAGAATGGTTGTTCGAATTTATATATAAACAATTAGGTGCGGTTCGTTTATGCTTCAGTCGTTCTGTTGTGGCTTTATCCGGATATTTTATTAGAAAAACATCAGACCCGATAGTGCTCTTTTAACATTAGCTAAGTTGGTAAAATACATTCTTTCCTTCAATAAAAAAAAACAAATGTTAATTTCTCTGAAACAAAAATCTCTTAGTAGGTAGAAAGTACCAAAATACATTCTGGGAAATATCTACTTTATACCTATTACCTCTCTAAAAGGTTTAGGTAGATAAATATCTGTCCGGGCCATAAGTACTTATTGATTTATGGGCACTTATCTACTTAGGAACCTTACTTGATTATGAAATAAATGGTAGATAAGTACTGAAAAAATTCTAGAAAATTAGGAAACTATAAAAGTAAAAAAAATAAAGGTATCATACCTGGTCGATTTAAAAGGCATTAAAATGGTTTTATTAATATTCTGATCTAAGTAGGTACGCTGCGGCTCAAAATACTCTAACATTGCAACCTTAACATGAAAATAAAGTCAGTAGGTATCATCATTATAATATTTAAAAATTATGCCTTAGAAACATAATTTACATTTCGTAGGTACATTCAAAATATACCTACCTACTTCACTAAGCTACCTTAAAATCCTACCGTCGCCGTCGCGTCGTGTTGCAATAAACATCTTAGGTACACATAGAATGACATTTGATGTCGCCCAATAAGAATTCGCACAGTTGGCAGGGCGTGGCGTTGTATGTGCTCTCGGAAAACAATTGTCATAGACGAAAAGTCAACAGTTGGGAATGGGCGGGAAAATTTTGACATTGAGACAAACTTACACGATTTTTTTTTGGTTTTTAGTTTTGATCATGGGTGCTTCAAATTATACCTAGCGTTAAGGTTAAAGTAACGAACATAGTAATTATTTATTTAAAAGTAACGATATATTAGTATGGATTGGACTTTTGGCATTTTTTTTATTCGTTAACACTGGGAAATTGTGGCCAGGTCTTTATAAAAATACAATGTCAGTACCTACACAAAGTCAATCCAGATTCATAACAATTGTGCATTATCTACACAAATTAAATTGTCCAATGTGGGAGTCGAACTTACAATAGATCGAAGTTGTTAAGTAGGTACTGTTATCTGTTAGGTACTGATACAAAGTAGGTAGGTAAGTAGTTAATTACTATTGGGTCTTTAATAAAATACCTACCTACACACTACTACCAACTGGCCCGTAGATAGGTACTCAAACATATAATTATGACGTCATTATCATTTTACAAAGACCCAACATACCAAAATAGGGACATTAAATAAAATGGGAACGAGTCTGTAATTATTTATATTTTGCTTTTTAATTTACCCAAGAATAGAGTAGCTATCGGGTTTAGGCAATATCTACCTAGTAGGTAACTAAGTAAATAACTCCAAGTTCTGTTCCTCCAATTAGTGTTGATGACGAGGTTTTTAATTTAAGGACGAATGAGATAGATACCTACCTAGAAAAAGAAATATAGGCAGTCATGGACCTGCCGACAGAAGTGAAAACTTAAACGAAATGACGAACTTAAAACGTCACATTAGCAGGTTGGTGACATTAATAAGTAATAAGGAACTGACATAACTCAATGTTTAGATTAGCGCCCTCTAGTGGATCTATAAAGGTGTTATGTATTATTAGCGTGACGGTCAAGAGTTCAGTGTTTCCCCATAGCAAAAGTGCAGAAACGCCTAAAGAAGTTTTCACTTCAAAAAACGTTTAAAAAATTGTTACTTACGCTCTTGTGCTATGTGTATAAGCAATTTCTCTTCATTACCTACCTACGATGAATTTCTCTAAATAATCCAATTTTTTAACAATTCTATTAGCATCTAAACCAAACACAATCGTTTTGAAGCTACAAAAACAAACGTACACCCTAAGCTAAACCTCCAACTTAAAGGAACAATATTTCAACATTCAGTTCATTTGAAATCCCTGCCAAAGGAACCCCGAAAACTACCCACAAGTCAATTGCCAAACTGCGAGTTTCCACCCACACTACCCTTCCACCCTAACCACCCCGTTTGCCCCCGAATTACCGGTCGCCCCCTAAACCGCGGTCTTCAGTGACAGTTCAATAAGGCACAGCGACCAATCGCGGCAAACGTCGCCCGGTATAAGCCAATAGGATTAACGCGACTGTCGTTCTCTTCTAACTGATTAAATATCTCATATCGCCGTCCTGCTCTAACACACGGTAGACAGATTCTTGATTCGATTTCGATTGAATTCTTTATACGAATTTTCTTTTGTTTTTCACTTCGTTGAAAGGGCATGTCTTTGTTAATATTAACTGCTTGTTTTATATCTTTTGAATAAAAATAAAAGTCTTTATACATTCAACCTTTTTCTATTTTCTTTTGCAGACAGTGATACTTAGATATCTACTATGTATACCTATTATTATTTATTGGTTTTTATAGTAATACGTCTTATCTTTGACTTAGATAAGAAGATGTATTGGTGTCCTGAAATACAGGCCTCAAGCCTAGCTTAGGCACCAGTCTCCCACAATATAATAGACAATAGCAAGGCTTTCATGTACTTAGGTAGGTATATTTCTTAAATCTAATGTTTACTAGGTAGGTATATATACTAAAACATTATTACTGTTATTTTTTTTAATGGTAAGTATAAGGGGCAAACGAGCAGACGGGTTACTTGATGGTAAATGTCTGTCTCAAGAGTCAGAAGTGCGTTGCCAGCCTTTAAGATGGGAGTAGGGGAAGGGGAGAAGAGGGGTAGAGGAGGAGGGAAGGGTTAGGGCTTCCGGTAATCTCTCTCACTCGGCGGAAAGCAATGCAAACATTGCTTCACTGCCAGTTTTCGGTGAGGCCGCGGTATTTTAATTAGAATGTAGTAAAAATAATAATACCGTACTAAAAAAATAGATAAGTACCTACCTAAGTAGATAAATATCCTAAGTAATAGGGTACCTGGGTATTTGTAGGATAGGTAGATAGATGTAAACAGTACATCGGTAGATTCTTATTTCTTTTTTAGGGTTCCGTACCTCGATAGGAAAAAAACGGAACCCTTATAGGATCACTTTGTTGTCCGTCCGTCCGAACGTGTCTGTCTGTCAAGATCCTTTTTCTCAAGAACGCGTAGAGGTATCAAGCTGGGATTTATATCAAATACTCAAGTCTGTGCCTTGGAGCTGTGAAAAAATCAAAATTCTAAGCCAACGCAATCAAAAGGTACAGCCGTTTATGCCGCAAATTTCCGCAAATTTTCGACCCTCGCAAGGGAATCAAAATCTACAGGGTACTTCCCGTGAACTCAGAATCTTGAAATTTGGTACGAAACAACGTCTTATAGCACAGATAAAGGAAAAATTGCAAAAACTGTACATTTTTAGTTACATCATGTGATAAAAATATTTTATGGAACCCTCGGTGCGCGAGTCCGACTCGCACTTGACCGGTTTTTTTTTCTAGAGGGTTTGTAATTCCATAATCTTATTAAACACTTTTTACTTTATGTGTAGGTATACCTACCTACCTACCTACCTACCTACGACAATTTGTCATGGGCCTGGATAGGCATGCAAGCCTCCTGCTGGGTATAACGTCGGATGGAGAAAGGAAAAGAATCCCAGTCTCGCCATTCAGAAGCTAAAATTAGGTAGAGATGAAACGGATAGCTGTTTGGCCGGATATGCTAGCACGAAGACCTAAGCGAGCGATACCGTATGCAAAAACTACTATAGACCTAGTAAAGTAACTATGAAATGCCATTTATCGTTTTAATTAATGAAAAACGAATAAGGAATAGGTACCCCCGGCGTGCGTTGCAAGGGGCTTTACAAACATACAGCTCAGAGACACAAAGTGCACTCCACATACATTTAGATAGGTACATACGAATGTCTTACTCATTTAAGAGACTTAAAGGATTACCACAATAAAATCCAAGTATCCATACCCATTTAAAAACATAAAATTGTCTATAGATCACGTTTATATTTCGAATCTCAACACAAAAAAGTTTAAATTATTTTCTTCTAAGCGATTGACACTTGTACTCAAGTTTATTTTTATTTATTAATATTTTATGAGTTCCATTTTTAAATTAATGTCAATTTTCAGTTTATTATTAGGTATTAGTATTATCTGCATCATATTCATTTCTTTTCCTATTTTATGTCTAAACTAATACCTATATCTATGAAAATCACTCAATAGCATTGCTGTGTTTAGGCCCTGTAATTTAGAAGCACGCAAGTTCAAAAAACAAAATTATTATAGGTTAGTGCCACGTACCTATTTATTTAAGTTGGCACGCCTATAAATTAAGAAGTAATAACCACAACTACAATAATAAACCACAACACAGTCGCGCAACTTGTTCGAGGCTGATCTCTTTAACTTATATATTCCCACGTTCCCACTTATTTAACCCTACATTCTACAACTATTAATTAGATTGGCCTAAGGAAATATCGAACTTGTCTTAGTTAGTCCCAGTCAAATGAAAATAAAAATAAAAATATTTTCATAGAAACTTACTAGATATACTTAATTTATGTCTTAAAATAAACAAGTTACAGTTTAGTAAAACTAAATAAAACACGGCTTAATAGCGAACCAAATAAAAAATTGATTTCAATATCCACCTTCTGCTTCCATCATCACACCATCGTTATTATATCCAATCTGTTAGACACATCAAAACGAATCATATAAGAATCTTTAGATTCAGGTTATTCTGTAGCCTAGCTGGGAGAACAGCACACAACCTTAACATTTTTGTAGATTTATAAATGTAACACAAGCTAATCTGTAAAGTATGTCAACTGAGCGTGACGTTCACGTGAGTTCAGTGCTTTTTCCCCATACCAAAAGTGACCAACTTGCTTAAAGAAGTTTTCACTTCAAAAAGTGATGCCATTTACTAGTGACATCATCATAGGTACATACAGATTCTGGCATCCCTGGATATTTAGTGTCGTTAATTTTGTCACTACGCATTTAGTTCACAAGTTTATTAAAGTAAAGATAACACTTACGCAGACAAATTAGTATATTGTTTTCACTTTTATTGAACTAATTATAGTTTTAAAGATTAATTAATAAGGAGCTGACAAAACTCAATGTTTAAATTAACGCCCTCTAGTGGATCTATATATGTATTATTAGCGTGAAGGTCACGAGTTCAGTGCTTTTCCCCATAGCAAAGGTGCACAAACGTGCCTAAAGAAAAAAAAGATAGAAGTAAGTAATAAAAGCATGTTATAAAAGTGAAACAAATTGTTAGATTCAATAACTGAGATACTGCCTAATAGGTACGGATAGTTGACAACATCCTAGTGTCAGCCATCTTCAACACAGAATGATAGCTAGTTAGTTAGTATTTCGATGATTACTTTCTTATTTTTGCGGCGGCCTTAGAGGGGGGCAAGCAGGGGCCTCGCACAACAAACCGAGTAGAAAAATCTCTTTTTTCTGGCCGAAGTCAAAGGTGGGCTTTTTTAAAAGGACAATTAATATCTTTAACCCTGAAACCGCTATCTGAAACGTGGTGGAAATGCAGGGTAGAGTCGATAAAGGCCGTTAAATATCAACTAAGCGATATATGTGATGGTTTGAAGGATTTAGCGGAAAATTAAACAGATTGTCAATTTGTTTTGTATTCACTAGAATACCATTCGATAGAAAAGTGAAGGAAATTGACATAAGTAATTTCAATTTCTTATATACAATTTAAAAATCTGATTTTTCTACTGATAAAATACTAGCTACGTCCTGCGGTCTCACCCGCATAAATCGGGATAAAAAGTAGCCTATGTGTTAATCCAGGTGTCCAACTATCTACCTACATACCAAGTTTCGTCGCAATCGGCTCAGTGGTTTTTGCGTGAAAGAGTTACAAACATCCATCCATCCATCATCAAACTTTCACATTTATAATATTAATGGGATAAAATTCCAAAAGAGCTGATGATCTTCGAACGGCTGAATAGATTTTCTTGAATTATATCTAAGAACACTCTCGATCGAGTCACCTTTCAAACAAAAAAACCGCACTCAAAGCGGTTCATCCGTTTGGGAGCTATGATGCCACAGACACACACACACAGACACGTCAAAGTTATAACACCCCGTCGTTTTTGCGTCGGGGGTTAAAAGCTATTTTACATGACATTGGCGAAATTGCCGTAGCTCCAGAAAGCCATTAATCAAAAGTTAAAGTTGAGAAACTCATTTTTTTGCATTTCTCGTCAAGCATCAACATTAGCTAAATATAAGTTCAATTCACTTAAATATCTCAAAGGACAAGGGCCTCGCAGTATTACCCGGGGGCCTCGCAATGCCCAAGGCCGCCCCTGGATCTAAAACTCCCTTCTGTGACTTTATGAAAATATATTATATATTAACATGGACGAAAGGTACATTGTTGAAGGCACCAAAGATGTTTATTAAAGTAGCCAACACGTTGAGAACCACAAAATCAAATCAAATCAAAATCATTTATTTGCTTGAAACATGGTAGACACAGGTTTTACAAACAGTCTTAGGTACATCATGTTTCACCTGTCATAGGGCATGCAAATGTCAATCACAATAACACTGTTAAAAACAGTATTGTAGGTACTTTATTTCACTCTTCAGGTCTTCAAAAAGAGTGTTTACTGTAATTAATATCAATTTGATAAAACATTAATAAGATTTAAATTGTGGAGAGGCTTTATATTTAAAAAAATACATTAGTTTACTGATGGTTATGAGAAGCTCTTAAATATATTCCTTAACTTAAAAAAAAAAATTATAAACCGTTTATTTTTTTAAATGCCATTTTCTACCTCTCCGACTTCAATAGATACACTTTATTTCTAAAACAAAAAGTTGGCAACCCTAAACGTACTTAATTTTGCCAGAGTTCGTAAAAATAACCTTTACTACGCGCAGTAAGAAAATTATACAGATTAACTATTTTAATTCAATTACACTATTTATTACTTACCGTTCGTAGACATTATGATACTGTTTATTTAGTATTTTTTTATAAATCGATATTAACTATTTCTAAATCTATAGGTGTATTAATACTTGAAGAGAGTTATTTGTACCCCTTTTTAAGTAAATATTGCGTTCGGAAGTTGGTATGTAATATTTGGAAAAAAGAATGGACACAGTATAATTAATTACCATAGACTGTTTATGATAATTACAGTTTCCCATACAGATTTTGCCTTCCCTTACAAATGAAAAGCAAAATTGTATTTAATGAAATTTTACGTTGCTCAGCTCAGCTGAATTCAATGTAATTCACTGACGAGTAAACTAAACTGACAAGTCCTTTATGTCCGGTACAGTAATACGTCTTTGATCTTTTTATATTCAGCGGTTTTGTTTTATTCTCCACTACCTTTCGCCCGCGGCTTCCTTCGCGTTAAAGTTATTTCTCAATTCCACAGATACAATGGGTACCTTTTCAGGATGAAAGTTATCCTATGTCCATTTCTAATAAGATATAGGTGTGCATAATTTAATGATGATTGGTTAAGTAGTCAACGCGTGAAAGTGATTTGAAGAAATTGGCGTAACGAGGGGGGGGGGGGAGAAAGGCAGCTCCCCCCCACCCCGGATTTTGTATGCTTACACGTAGTACTATTTTGAGTCTAAGGGACGGGTTCACAAAATAAAATTGGTCTGGGCGAAAAGTTGGGTTGGTACCCTCAACTTCGTCTGCATAGAATCTCTTAGACACATTTTCATCATCTTGACAAAAAGTAGCCCATCTGGCAGAAGGAAAATTAAAGAAAAAAAATTAAACTAAAGAAAAAAGAGAAGGCAGAAAAAAGGTTAGGTACTTGGTGGCGTCCAAGTTCCGGGTAGCAGAGACATCTTCAACAACCATCAACATATTTCAATCAATTTACATAAAATCTTAACAAATTATACACCTAAACCTTCCTCCTGAATCACTCTGTCTATTAGTGAAAACCGCATGAAAATCCGTTCAATACTTTTTCAGTTTATCGCGAACAGACAGACAGACAGACGCGGCGGGGTCTTAGTTTTATAATATGTAGTATTTAAGTGTACATTAGTTAAGCAAGCTAATCCATAGAGTATATATAAAATCAATGGCTTACCAAAACACAAGTCCACAGTCCGAGATCAGTCCAACCTGTCGTTGACACCCTCCCGTAGCGCGCTCCCGTCGTGCTCATTATTCAATTTGTACGTTCAAATTGCGATGATTAAAATAAACAGTGCGCATGACGTTCATGTAAAAGGTAATAAGTTTATTGTTTGTTTGTTCAGAAGTACGTTGGTGGCTGCCGAGGGAATGTAAAGGCAATATAAACTAATAACCTGCTTACTTTTGCTTGCGACTTCGCTCGCGTTAATGTACCTAGATTTTGTTGTCGCCACATCATAGACATTATTATGTCTAAGTAGTTATACCGGTAACGCGACGCTATTGGTCGGCTGATGAATAGTGGGGTTTTAAAAGAAACATTGAAAGAATGAGACAGAAAGGTGCACAGGGAACAGGTCACGCCACCGTCTCAGGCCAGCTCTGCTCGGGTAATGCGAGTATCGCAGATCATTCTGCGTTCTCCGACGCTAGAACGGCACGGGAGAGAACTAGCCCTCTCCTTGTCCCTTTCTTAAGCGGATATCACTTCTTCAGAAAACGAGGCGGCAGAATCCCAAACACTCTCACTTTGGACAATGGACAGAACCATGACGTTCAGCGAGAGCCTTCCTATACCAATAGCCTCTTTAGCCAATCCCCACCATGGGCCTAACCGTAGGATGATAATAATTGATGAGGGAAAACTAAACACTCTCTCTCGGTTTCTAGACCCCAAAGATGGCAACAGCCGAAGATAAGCCTCAACGAATTTCCATAGACAGGGAATTAAAACCGAACTCGGAGGATGTTGCTGCCACGCCTGCCAAAAATATGTCACTGTGGAGGGTGTTCGGTTCGGATTCCCTGTCTATGGCAATTCATTGAGATTTATCCTAGAATGTTGTCACCGTTGGGGACTACAAACCGAGGGTGAGTGGTGGGATTTCCTCCTCAATTACTATGTAACAATGGGTTTTCGCCAGTTAACGCCTAATTCACTTAATTTCCCTGTAGCGTGCCCTAACCTACTAAAAGTTGTGAAACAAAAATAAATTTTAATTAGGAATAAAATAACATTTGGGGTGAAAGTAGACTAAAAGAAAATTTTACCGTTCGTAACCGTAAAGGAACCGGGCATTAGTGTCTTAATGTCACCACTGATGTTACAAAGGTAACCGGTGCATGAATAGGTATAACTATAGGCACCAGTTACCATCGTCCGGGTTCGATTCCGATACATCCATCCTATTCATGCCCTGTAGGTAGGTACTAGGTGAATAATGCTCATTTAGTAGCCGAAATAGTATGTACCCTAGTGCTTACAATTTAAAAGAAACAGGACATAAGATATTATTATTGAACAAACAGTCCTATAACCTACAGATATTAATCTATATTGAATCTATATCCATAACCAATCACAACAGTTGCCGCTCAACCGAACCACAAGCCAAATTTCCAGCCAGTGTGTACCTACCCAACCCAACGACGAAGTGCATTACACAGAGTTGACCATCGCTCATAGACGGACAAATGAACTGATGCAATTGCACTGTGCCGGTAGATACCAATCACAAAGGGAATGTTACACTCCGTTTCAACGTGGCTACAACTTGCTCGAATGTAATTACGGGATCATTCGATTTATTACGTTTAGGGTGTCATAAAGAAATTTTGAATAATGTTAATCAAATAGAGTTATTTAAAAAAATTAAACCTAGGTTATTTTTTGTGGGGTAGATGTGTTTGAAAAAAAATAGTACAAAACATTCGTTTGTGACATACATTTATACAAATGGTATAAATATATGTATGTCTATCGCGGGTAAAAAGCATAGGTAGATACATGTTAAATTTTGTATACTTAGGTACTTTAAATTTCATAATTCTTCGAGTTCGTTCGATTTTGAGATATTTCAAATTGAATGATAGTTAATTTATGTATACAGAAAACAGAAGAACATCGGGGACAGTGGCGTAACTATACCATCTGAAGCCCGTGGCTAATTCATTAATACATTTTGTAAGTAGTACCTCCGTGTTCAGGGCCTTTGGTGCCCAGGGCCCCCCCGAGCCGGGGGCCCGTGGCATTTTGCCCGCTCTGACACCCTATATTGTTACGCCACTGTCGGGACACAGATAACATAATACTATACTAGTAGTCGGGAGATGTTTTCTGTTCATCATCGTATTCTACAGAAAATAATTTAAGAACAACGCCATCTGTACTTTCATTTAGAACTGTTAGGCTTCGTTAGTTTCTTGAACGATGGCGATCTCTGAACAATAGATGACACTCAATGCGATAGAATAATGTGTTTGAATAATTGTGCAACTTTTTATATCCATAATATACTTTCCTATAAGTAAACTCTCGATTTCAATAGAATTTACAATTATTTAAAAAATATCAACATCCTTGACTCGTTTTTTACCATAGTTCCCTTTAAATCTTATGTGCCCTTACTAGTTTCTCTTATTTCTACTATAAATATCCTACTACAAAACATAAACAAACGCTGTATTAAAGAAAGTATATGTTTTTAAATTCAAAAAAACATTGTTAAACTTTTTTAATTATAATAACTTTGTAGTACTCATCTGAAAATACTGCCTTTGCCTTTTTAGTGATAACAAAATAAATCTGGTTGATGGTTAAAAAAATATGAAAATCATTTGAAAGGGCGGGAAATTTACAAAATAAAATATTTGTGTCGACAATAATTATATAATTTTATTGAAACTGACGATTTACCATGTAAGTTCACATTAAAAGAATGTTTTTTAAGTATACAAATGATTTTTTCGAGTGGATTACTTCGCATCGTGACAGCAACACCGTTGCGAGTAAGCACGTATAAATTTATACACATGTAGGTCAATGGAAAAAATGGCTTAGCACCGAAGTAAGCTCGTATGTATCGTGGCAAGAAATAATTTTATTATTTAAATGGCCTTCAGTGATTTATGTCACATAGGTAATGCGTACAAAACCGTCGAAAATGAAACAGATCAGGTAAGTCAGTGTTTTCGTAAAGTGCCATTTTTCAATGGGTGTTGTAAATGTCGTGGACTGTCAATCTGACCTAAAATCGTAATGATATTACACTAAATAAATGTTAAAAGTGCATTATTCTACATATATGGACAAAACAAAGTGTTAACCATGAGTTTAGTGAACATTTGTTGTGATATTTTGTGTGACCGTGTTCCGATATATTTTTTCTTGAAGTGTAGTAATGACATCGGGGAATGCACATAATATTTTTAGAAATATGTAGTTTGTACGTTAGAGGACAGAATAACAAGGTAACATATTATAAATATACTATTTTTAAGGTGCATGACGACATCAAAATGTTATGAGATCTTGTCAAAATGTGGTGGTTCATATAAGGGCAATATGCTTCCACCTACCCACTTTCCACAGAATTTGGTCTAAAAGCAAACAACGCAATAGAACTCTCATCAAGTATTTATTGTTAATTGAGTACATGCACTAATGTAAAGTTATACACACATATTATTATTAAACTCAAATTCTTGTAAGAAAACAATTAGAATGTCCTTGAGTCGACATTTTAGTGTTATTGTCTATTTGTTGTGGTAGCAACATACAATATTGGATTACAAATACTCTCTTTTTCTATTCAAACTGAACAGTAATTGAAAAGCTCTATTTAAGGCAAGGATAACAATATGACAAATTGTTTTATAACAGCTTTCTGTAGGAAAGTGTTTCCATTTAAAGATAATGGTTTAAAGGCAATTATCATTTGTGTATACATGTATTTGCACATTATGACAGTGACCACTAGTCTCATTCTCTTTGTTTCCAGTATGACCTGTTTATTGTTTTTCTATATGACCTCACCCTTATCTCATAAGATACACAAAAATGCCATAAGGAAAGAGGTAGGTAAGTTATGTGTACTCTGAAAGCTGTACTTTAAAATTTAGCTGGCTAATTTAGGCCATTTAGCTGAGTTCATTTAATTTATAATGTTTATAAGTCTATTAATATATGATTTAGGCCATTAAACATTTTACACATGCACTATTTATCCTTACTATCCTTACTAATATTATAAATGCGAAAGTAACTCTGTCTGTATGTCTGTCGTCCTTTCACGCCAAAACTACTGTACCGACTTAAATGAAATTTGATACACAGATAGTCTAGAGCTTGAGAAAGGACATAGGCTACTTTTTATGCAAAAAAAGGGGTGTAAGGGGTTGAAAGGTGGGGATCAAAAGTTGTATGGAAGTATCGTCATATTTAGAGTTCGAAGCTTGAAACTTATTTTTTAGGCTAAATACACTATTCCACGCAGACGAAGTCGCTGGCACAGCTAGTAGTATATATCTAACCCTTTTATATGTCATTGGTTATACAAGCTCTTAACATTTATTAAATAATAAGTTTTCATAAGATCTTTATTAAACGATTCTGTTCCTAAATGTTAAAATCATTGTTATTTATATTATCAATAATTTCTCCGATTAGTCCCTGTCCCTTACTGCAACAACAAAATCAACCCTTCTCAGTCCAATATTTCTGCCGTCTGATGCTTCATGAGCCCTTTAGGGGCCCTTTTGTAGTTTTTAGCTACTAAGTATGGACTCAAATCAATCAATAATATTCAACCTTTGTACCTGGTATGACTTTTCTCCCCTTTATTTTTTTAGCAACGGAGACGTTACCTATATTTGAAAGTTTACTTGGAAAGAATCACATTAAACACTTTCATAATATTCTTTGAGATGTATCATCTAGAGTAAGCTAGATGCCTCTCTCCTAAAACATACATTATATATGGATAGTAATAAATGGGCAAAAATAACAATAAAATATGTAACAAAATATTCTGGATTCTTCCAAAAAAAAAGCAAAATAAACATTTAATTTACATGATACTATGGAATGAATGATGTCTACTAGAAGTTTGGAACCAATAATAAATTTAAAAAATAATTAAGTACTCTAACTCTTACTATAAAATAATAGTAAGAGTACTGGTAGTAAGAGAGTATTATACATTTTAGTTCCTAAGCATTGTGTGTGATGGATTCTTTTCATTTGCTCACATGTTCTTTATCAGTCAGTGACTATAAGAAGACTTGTTATTGGCTCTCTGTTAACCAACTCCATTTTCCTTTACCCAAGAGAATTTAGAAAAACCCTGGGTGCTGCCCTTGAGAGTATCTTCACTTTTAAACTTTCATATTCCATGATATATAATTATGTATAAGTACGAGAATTAACATCATTACATAAAAGGTATTGCTTTTTGCTTTGAATTACCTGAACGACCAGTGTAACCTGGTCGAAACGTCAGGTAATTCAAAGGTATGTCACACCTTTTACCTGATCATGTTAATTCCCATTCATATACATAGTTACACAGTATCAGTTTACATGGCTAATAGAGCTCCTAAACATGCATGGATGATCCCAACCATCCTACCATCGATTACAGTAACTGCTTCTCATCAGACAGTGGGCTTCTTAAGTACCTTTAGAAATATGAAAGTATTATGAAAATATTAAATTAAGGTCCTGGTTATCAATAAGATATGAGTTTAGGTATATACAACATATATATATATATAAAAGAAACATTTATTTACGAGAATTATAGACAACCAAAGTAGAATCTTAGATTTATAAAGAAAATTCTCATTCAATCTCTACATAAACGAAAATTTGATTAGTAACATTTATATGGTCAGTAATATTGTCCATAACGATGCAAACTAGGTTTATTAAGACAGACTTTTTAATAAGATGAAATGTGAAAGGTGAAAATAGTAGTTAAGTATGAAAAAAGAGTAAATGTAGAAGTATGCGAATTAGTAGGGTCAGCAGATCTTTATGGGAGGGTGGATAGAGTTCACACCATAATATTGAAGGTGTTTCTTTTAACTGATAATCATTCACCATCAGGGTGACCATTTGCTCATTGGCAACTTATTGAAATAACATAATTTTGGTTGTTTTGTTATTAAATTACAGATATAATATCAATTATAACAAATTGTAAATTTATTGCGAAGACTGAATCATTGATTACTATAATAACAAGTATTGAGAAACAAAGTGAAACACAATTTTAAATGTAAATTGTAACTACATGCATGACTCAGCAGTTTTTGAGGTCACTAGCCAACTATCACTATATTAAGTTTTTGAATCCCAAATGCGACAACAATTTATGTAATTCCATTATACTTTTTAGAGTCTAGTGACTTTTTTAATGTAATTGTTTTTGTTTACTAGAAACTATACGGTTTTACTCACGTTTGTTACACTGCTGCTACACATATAGTTTCTAATAAACATGAATACCACTCACGAAAGTTTTTATTGTAGTAATTGTTTTGTTGAAATCCTCATGAGAGAAATCATTTATTATGGGTAAAGGTATATTCTGTCAAAAAAGTATCGGGAATTGATAATTTAATTCTAATCTCAAATTCTTTTTTGTGGCTAAGTTGGCACAACTGTTTTCTATATTAGCGCAAAGTTTGATGAATCTGTCATTTAGTTTGTTTTCAGTACTGGATTTTGTAAGCTCATCTCAAGAGCGTTTCGCGATTTTTATAATGGAAAAAAAGAGTTTGTCCGAAATTTTGCATTACAAATGGAATTTCATGTTCAGAGTCGCTGAAAATGTTACAGAAAGTATACGGTGAATCGACTTTATCAAAAACTCGTGCATATGAGTGGTACAGTGCATTCAAAAGCTATCGAGATTTGTTGGAAGATTTGCCATTGCCATGAAGGTCGGCCATCAACGTCTTCAACTGAAGTTAACATAGCTAAAGTGAAGGAAATTGTGACTGAAAATTATCATTCAAGTTTGAAAGAGATAGCCGCTGAACTTTCTGTGTCTCACGAATCGATTCGTACCATTTTAAATTATTGCTTGGGCATGAAACACGTTGCCGCTCAACTAGTCCCGAAAGATTTGAATTTTCTTCAAACACTCAATCGAGGAAAAGTCGCTGAAAACATGCTTACTTACGAGTGCGTTACGCTTGCTTTACGAGTTTGAAATGCAAACTAGTCAACAAGCTTCGGAATGGCGACTTCCAACTGAACCGAAACCGAAAAAACCACGACAAAGTCGATCGATCTTTGACTATCGAGGTGTTATGCACTCGGAATTCTTGCCAGAAAGTCAGACTGTAAATAAAGAATATTATTTGAGCGTTATCCGGCGTTTGAGAGAGCAAATCCGTCGAAAAAGGCCAAAATTTGTGGAAAGAACATTCTTGGATATTACACCACGACATCGCGCCATCGCACAAGGCTATCATTGTGAACGAATTTTTGACCAATAACTCAACGAATACCATCGAACAACCACCGTATTCACCGGATATGGCTCCGGCAGACTTTTTTCTCTTTCCAAAACTCAAATTACCACTTCGAGGTACCCGTTTTCAGTCGATAGAAGATATCAAAGAGAATTCGCGGCGAGAACTGAAGTTGATTCCGGAAAATACATTTGAAACATGTTTTGACAACTAGATTAAGTGTATTATTTCTGTAGGGGCCTACTTTGAAGGCGGTACAATAAATTTAAAAGAATAGTTACACATATATAATAGTAAACATTTTGTGTTTTATTGACCTTTTCCCGGAACTTTCTTGACAGAGATACTATATATAGTTGAAAAGATTATCAAAATATCAATTTTGTTGCTTGCAAGTGTAACAAAAATAATTATTGTATATTAACAAATTTGTAAAATGTGTACTTCTATATTCATATCGCATATATTTGAATACTTGCTAATTCATTAAACATTTTGTGGAGGCTTCCCATCAACCTCTTAATCATTAAATTTAAAAAAGTCATACAAATGTTTATTTTTTTGCACTTGCAAACATACATTTCCAATGAAACCATCATCCGTAACATAGATTGAGGTAGGTCAGGAAAGTTCGTCAAGTAATATGATTAAACTATATCATTATGAAGTTCAGTAGGTCGGACAATTATTTCCCTTATTATATGATCTATCTACATGCATAGTTCAATTTGTACAGAACTTGTAGTTTGTACTCACAATTGTTAAGTAAGAAATAACTAATAAGAGATTAAATTAGTAACATTTTACCTATACGCTGGCAATCAATTAGTTAAAAAAAATTGTGTTGCCAATAAATCACTCTGTTACGCTTCTTATAGAACCTTCCTTTGTGAATCGGAAGCTGGTCTTGGCTGTCTTATTCTACTTACTTTTTCATAATGGCTTTATCATATCTATATAGTATACGCGAATAGAATTCTTTGTTTAAGAAAAATCCTCAATACAGAAACGTGAAATTGGAATACCTACTTAAGGTTTATGTACAAAAGAAGTACATAAAGCTAAAAATTTTAACACGCCGCATTCTATATACGTAATTCTATACAATGACAGTTATACTGGCAAATGAAATAAAGCAAAAACGAATGGTCGAATTTCGACCACCAGGTGATCTCTACAAATAATTCATTCAGCGCCGGCCTTGGGGTAGAGCGAGTGGTGCGTGGTGGCAAGTAGCGCCAAAAACTTAAATGCGAAAAACAATTTCCAGATGAAAATAATATTTTGATATCGGCTTTAGACAGGCGCTGGCGTGCACAGTTGTTGTTAATTAGTTATTACAATACCTATAAGTAACAGAGTTTATTATTTAGTGACTGATTCAAATGACCACTAATACCGGTAGAAACTTTCTTAAAGTTAAAACAGCAGGAGTATAATATGTAATTAAAGCAACATAATTTAAAGCCAAAAAAGTGTTGATTTTTGCAATAAAGTTTGAGTTTTAACAACTAATATTTATTGAACATAAAACTGAATTACGGTTTACGTGAAGTAAAAAAACTGGGCGCTTAAAGACAATCTTGCAATAGATTGAGGACTAGGGCGGGCACTGGATTCAGCTACCGTCAATTCAGAGGAAAATACAAATACAAGAAAAAGGGAAGCTTCGCACGTATACTTATTGTGAAATAATACCTACACACGCCTCAAAACTTTACATATCTAAAAGTTTATCTATCTTAGTATTATAGAATAAATACCGCACCCATAGTGCGTTTTGTTCTTTTTCTTAAGTTCAATTTTCTTTTTTGCAGTCGGAACGCATTATGGAAGAAAACTCGATCGTCCGTGATCTCATTACAAAAATTCTCGATGAGACCGGACCTACAGAAGGGAGCAGGTTAGTACAATAACATTTGAAAGATTGTAAACGTTATCCTCGAACCCAGTACTTAGTAAATTTCGCCTATGACGAGCGATCGATAATCTGTGAAAATAGAACAGAAGTTAGTGTTCATTGACGGCAATATCTTACAAAAAATCGATGCAAAACTATCGATTCACCTTTACCTTGCGTTACAAAACTGTTGACTGCTGATTTTCGATCATTTTAATTTTTATTATCTGTAATGGCAATAGCTACGGTACTCTTGAAATTAATTCTTCAATTTTAAATGTATGATATGATAGACATGAAATAAACATTCAACGCAGAAACGGCCCATTAGACCTTGATCTCTTAATTCATTTAATTGAACTTTCTTCATTTATAATATCTGTGAACCATATTTGAGATGATAAAATATTCTTTTATAAAATGTAGTTAGCCTAATGTAGATATTTGGAAATATTGACGCTGCGAAATTAAACGATTTACTAAAAACTTAATGAAAAGATAACAAAAATATTTAAAGTCAATAAGCGTTCCGCTTACTTGGAGGTACTTCAAATTCATAAGTATATTTTAGTTTACCACACATTCTGTATAACTCCAAGGTCTTTCCAATTCCTGTTCTACATATTATTTTTTTAAACCTATTCTTGTGCTACGAATTTTACTCATCAGTACTGTGCTGGCCAACTGGGTTCCTGGGTTAATGTTTGTATGACCTGTTTTTGCTATGGCACTCGTAGATGTAACGATACCTTATGTAAAGTATTGTATTTAAAATTGTTCTTCTTTCCAGCTCTATTCAACCACCGGAAAAAACTCTAAACAGTATACAAACAAACCAGTATCCAAAAAATGATGCTGGAAATTCCTTTATACCACCGTCATATAATTATCAGAATAACTCAATGTACAATTTCAACCAGAACGACCAAAATGGCTACAACTTCAACATGCCAAACGGATTTCCCAACACTAATGGTTTCGTCAATTATCCCGATAACGATGTCACTGCTTTACTCGGGATAGATCCCGTGCCAGACACTTCCATAGAAACAGTTACACCTGAACAACTCAATTTACTAAGGCTCGCCGCTCAGGAAATCGGCGGTGCACAGTTCACAACACCGAATAAATACGATGAGAAGTTCTACAACTTCTTTGAACCGAGCCAAAGAAACTCACTGCCAGAAACCAATATGTTCTCAGTGAATAACTTCAACAGGCCAAACAGTTTGAACTTAGACATGAACTATAATTCCAATTTTGAAGCGACTTTTAATAACGCTCAACGGTTCCCAAACAAATTCGATGGTTACGTGAAAGAAAATAATCAGGAAACTGAAATATTGGCATATTTGAACCAATTAAATATATCTGGAGATAGGAATCGCGAAGAAAATGGAATTAATAATATAGATTTTAAGATGCCAATTGATTTAAACGGACACTATCCTAATGAAGAATTTAACAAAATGCAAGATGATAGGAATAAAATGTTCTATAACAGGAATTTCCAGCAAATGCCACCAAATAAAAGCTTTGGAGAAAATAATTTTTATGATATGATGTCACAGGTCAACGATAGGAGTCCTATGAACCAGAATTTCGATTTTTCGAACCAAACGCCCGTTTCTGCCGCTAATTCCATGAATTACAAACCAAATGGATACAACCAAAATGACTTTATGCAAAGGCGTGATATGAATCAAATGGTACCACGGGAGAATTTTCAAGGGAATGGTACTATTAGTGAGAGGAACTTTGATAATCTTGGAAGAGATAATATGCAACAGGCAGCTATGATGCGGCAAAATCAGGAATTGGCGCGGCAAATGAGTTTATTAATGAGAAACCGACCGCCACCTAATCAGCTAAATGTAGATGTGTCGTTTCTGCATGAAAATAATCCTTTTAACTTGGGTAAGTTATTTTTTCTTAATTGTTATTTACCATTTGCGAACATCTAAGTAACTTGATATACCTGTTTTTCTATGGTATAGTGGGCAAACGAGCAGACAGGTCACCTGATGGTAAATCACTACCGCCGAGCAGAATGAAATGTCCTAACAAGGGCACGTCTAACTAGTTACATGGCAATTCGAACAGTCTATAACCACGTGCTTTTCTTTTTATGGTGTGGGGGGCAAACGAGCAGATGGGTCACCTGATGGTAAATGACTACCGCCGCCCATGGGCACCTGTAACTCGTGAGTCACAAGTGCGTTGCCGTCCTTTAAGTTGGGAGTAGGGGGGGAAGAGGAGTGAGGGAGGAGAGGGGAAGGACGGGAATAGGAGACGGAAGGGTTAGAGCCTCCGGTAACCTCACTCACGCCGTGAAATGCAATGCAAGCATTGCTTCACTGCCGGTTTTCTGTGAGACCGTGGTATTGAGCGGGGTCGAGCCGGCCCATACGTGCCGAAGCATGGCTCTCCCACGTAATGAATTACGTACTGTTTCAGATGTCGGAATTACGAGGGGCGATCAAAAAGTAATGATAATGAGTATAATTAAACAACGATTCTAGTTTAAATTTAATTTATTTTTCTACATAGTCTCCTAACAAGTCGATACATTTAGTCCAACGTTTCTCTAAGCCTAAAATACCCTTTAAAAAAAAATCTTTATCTTGGCTCTCCCAAAATGCCTCTACAGCAGCCATAACCTCGCTATCATCCTCAAATTTCTTGCCCCTGAGGTGTTCCTTGAGCCGAGGAAACAAATAAAAGTCGCTGGGGGCTAAATCTGGAGAATAGGGTGGGTGTTCGACCAGTTCGAAGCCTGCTTCTCGAATGGCAGCCGTCGCAACTTCGGCTTTGTGTGCAGGTGCGTTGTCCTGATGAAACAGGACTTTCGCTCGGAGTTTGCCCCGTCTTTTTTCCTTTATGGCTTCTCGCAGTCGTCTTATTTGATCAGCGTAGTAGGAGCCCGTTATAGTAGCTCCCTTTTCCAGGTAATCAACCATTATGATTCCCTCAGCATCCCAAAAAACGGACGCCATAACCTTGCCCGCCGAGCTCGAGACTTTGAACTTCTTCGGCGTCGGTGAGGATGGCCTTTTCCAAGTCATCGATTGTTGTTTGGTCTCAGGATCAAAATGATGGATCCATGTTTCGTCCATGGTCACAAATCGAGACAAAAAATTTTCTTGGTCAGCCTGGAACTTTGCAAGATTGGCTCTTGAAATGTCAACTCGCTTTTTCTTTTGTTCGTCCGTTAACATTCTCGGTACCCAACGCGCGGAGACCTTCTTCATATTCATTTTGCCGGTCAAAATGCTTTGGATGCTGCCATATGAGATCCCTGTGACCTCAGCTAAATGTCTGATGGTTACTCTTCGGTCTGCTAATACGTTATCTTCGACTTTTTTCACGATTTCCTCAGTGAGGGACGAGGTTGGGCGTCCCTCGCGATGTTCATCTTCTGTGGATGTTCTACCCAGCTTAAACTCTTTGCACCACCGTGCCACCGTAGAATATGGAGGAGCAGAGTCCCCCAGTGTCTCCACCAAATCAGCGTGTATCTCTTTGGTAGACATTTTTTTCAAACAGAGGTACTTGATGACGCATCTCACTTCGTGTTTCTCCATTTTCGTGTTGTCGCTCCGACTGCTGGTATTCAAATGAATGTAGCTCCTCCAAATTATGTCCTATTTATACAATTTTTTAGGTGGGAAGTAGTGAAGGACCGAAGAAGTGAAAACAATTTTTTTTGGATTTTTATCTTTATTAGAAATACCCGTTTATCATTACTTTTTGATCACCCCTCGTAGATTGTTAAACGGTAATCTTCCAGTATCCAGGAAGTCCCATCGAATGTTATAGCTACCCTATTTACTTCGTGGTGTTTAAAGGAGAGCAAACTTCACAACACCCCTCTTATGCCTTGCCATTCAGTTAAGGGTTATCCATGGTAGCCTCAGTCAGACCACATCTGTCGATTTTTAGTGAACAATAGCTGGTATAGAAACGAAATCTGTCGGTATCAAGGCCATATTGTCTAATTCACTATTCAGTTCGAGGCCTATTTGTACATTGTTCGTATTAAAAATAAATCGGTGACTACTCATAGTAAAGTGAGTAAAAAAAGTGTGTGTGTACGCACGTAAGAAGTAATACTCTTATCTAGTTAAATAAAGTTTATTTAAATATCATAATAAATAATACATACCGTCAACTAACCTTAAATTCTACAAAGTAATATGTAAAAACCATTTTTATCTAATACATAATTTACTGGGGTAAATTATCATAAATAATACATACCATCAACTAACCTCAAATTCTACAAACATACTCAATGTAATATGTAAAAACCATTTTTATCACCTAAACGTTGACTAACTAACTTCAGGGTGTCGGTTTTTCGTGACGGTGTGCGTGCGCATCGTAAAATTTACTCATCATTTTTCCATAACGCGCCAAAAGAAGTATCACCTCAAAAAAATATATATATTTCTAAGTGATACTCGACTATCGTACCTGCCGTTGTTTTTCACCTGTTAGCTGTTGGGTTATGTGAGGTTGATCCTCTTAAAAAAAGTTTTGTTGATCTGTGTGTGGCAAAGTAAATATTTTTATGTCCATTTTTATAGGTCTGGGTGCACTATTGGGCCCAAGTCCGCCTGTCCCACCGCCCGTGTTGCCATCACCAATGTTAGATCTACCTCTACTTGCTCCTTTCTACGCTATGAGAAATATGAGGTAAGGACCCTATAATAATCATAACCGTTTATTTAACATAGGTACTGTTTATTAGTGTAAAGGCTAATTTCAAATGATTGGAACCATATTTATATTTAACTAGAAGACTTCGTTCTGTCAAAAGTTATTAAACGTCAAATGTTTGACAGCTGGGGACATGTGTTTTAATTATTATTTGCTCTGTGGTTTGTATAGGCAGGTGTTGTTTTTACTATTTTCCTCACAATTTTTAAATTTTTTCTCCATAAGAACCTACCTTGTGCCTTAATGAAAATTTGAAAAAAAAAATAGCCGAATTGGTCGAGCCATTCTCGAGTTTTGCGCTTAGCAACACATTGGCGATTCATTTTTATTTATATAGATTTTTATGCAATAAAAACGAAATAACTAAAAAATTATGTATTTCTATTTAATTTTATTATCTTTTCCTAGAAGTGCAGCAACATCGTCAGGAATCCTTCACGCACGTCTTGACGCTTGCTACGAACAATGGCGGCAGCTGGAACGGGAACGAAAACGTACGGAAGCGAGGCTGGCACTCGCCTACCCGGGGAGGGCTGTGTCCTCCAGTAACTCCATACCTGTACCGAGATTACCTCCTTGCCCCACGAGGGTAGACAGGCTTACTGTGGATATGCTCCGGGAACATACTAAGGTACATTAAAATCCATTAATTGAGATGAGATCCATTAATGAGATGTGTCAAGTTATTAAGTTTAAAAGAAAATATCTCACAAATCCCATTTTAACTGAGATAGAAATTGAAAATCTCACGTTGACTTTCAACAATATTTCATCTTGATGATGAATGGTTTTCCAGTTTTCTAAAAATAAAATTAATCTGCAGCACAATCTGCAGCACGTACCAAATTATACAAATTTACCCAAGGAGGGAGTAGGGATCTAAAAAAAATGCAGCTTACGTAAATAATGGATATTCAAATATCTAACTCATTAGTTAGATATTTGAAGTTTAGAGATCGAAAGCCTAGAGTCTAGTCAAGTTAAGTCTAGACAGTAAAGTGTGTTTTTCATAAACATTATTATCAATGCTGGTAATTTGTTTACAGGTGTTGACACTTATGGGCAAGATGGAAACTTTACGAGCAAGTGTATGCATAGCACAAAACAAAAAACCACACAAGGCTGAAGAGTCGAAAATTACTGTATTAAAGAGAGGTCAGGATGTGAATGAGAAAGAGAAAGGACAGGAGCAGGGTGTAGATCCTGCTTCTTTTGACCCCAGTACGTGGCGAGAAGATGTTAAAAATTTGGCCGAAATGTGAGTCTTTGAATATGTTACTTATCAGAAATCGTAACACACCAGTTTTAAGGTAAATAGGTTTTGGTCATTTTGACCTTTAAATCTGAATCATGGTACTAACTTATTTCAGTATACATACTGATTCTAGAATGCTCACGTATTCGCAATCGATAAATAGTTGAAAACGAATTTTACATTAAATTCTTACGTTCTCTGTTCTCTCTTTGATTGCTTTGTAGTGTTATAAACATACCAGATGTTGCAACACCTTATAAATGCACTGAGGCAACACAAGATCACATTCAAAGGTAACTAGAAGCTACATAAAACCATTCATTATGATTTCCTACAAATAATTGTAACAAACGAAATTCCAATTCGTTTGCCACGCAATAAAAGGGTAAACAAAATATTTCAAGTACATTCGAAACACTACCCTAAAATGGGGTAAATAAAATTCGTGGGGTGAAGAGGAAAAAAAAACCCTGAAATATTTCAATCAATTTTTTTTCATATCTACCATGTCTCATGTCTTCCAATTCATCAAAACCCTGACTCTGGCTTCATACAACGGACAATCGATGAGGACTGATGACAGGATGGGAATACAAGCTTGTAGTGAATAAAGAAACGATTCACATCGGTTTGGAAACAGAAATGATAGGGCCTAGGGGTCATATCCTAATAAGGCTAAAAAACTAAATGTTTCAACAGTTTCAAACGTGTTTTGACAATCGATTACTCTGTTAGCCAACTTTACACTTTTCTTCAAGGTGGGCAAGATTTTTGACGCAATTTTCTATATATTATATATAGCTCAATCAAGGAACTAAAATATCAAAATTTTGGATTACCACGCATTTTTATTTTTGGATTAATAAAAAAAAAATGCGATGATTAAGAATTTTGATTCCCGCAGTTTGGACATTCTGCCTGTTGGAATTTTTAAGAAATATCTATTTTAACCGATTTCATAACGATATTTTGAGATATACCTTTTTACGTGACACATGAAACTACACTTTTTTTTTCCAAATACCGCTTTTTAATATTTTTTTAAATATATTAGATATTAAAAAACGGTTCTCTGAAAAATAAAAGAAAAAGATAAAAGCGTAAAAAAAGGTATACCTCAAAATATCTTTATGAAATCGGTATTTCTTAAAAATTCCAACGGGCTCATAAATTTAAATGGTTTTTTGAATTTTTTAGGCCGGTCCTGCTGGCCGGTGGTAAAATTAAAAGACGCCCCACTCGTCCAGACTGGGGGTATCGAAATTCTTAATCAGCGTTTTTACTATTTCCTCAAAAATAAAAATGCGTGGTAATCGAAATGTTC